>MU866364.1:0-38852 GCA_033296915.1 Triangularia setosa | reverse complement strand
ATTGTGTGAAATTACATCAATTCTGATGAAGTCCAGGGCCTCATTGGCCATCGGGCTTGTGACCTTTGGCATTTGATCGGTCGCTTTTCCAAGAGCACAAGGCTCGCAAAATGGGTTGGTTTGGTGGCCACGAAGGTCGATCTCGGCGTCCTTGCATGCACGAACAACCACGTCTCTGCTGGCGTGCATCAGGCGGCGGTGCATGACTTGATAGTTGATCGACGCGAGGAGTGCGTATTCTATTGTCTCAGTTGTCGTCTTGAAGTCACGAGGGGTGTCCGCCGGTATGATGGGAAGTTCGTCATACTCGAGGCATCTGATGGCAATTGCAGAGGGTTTGTGTATGATCGTGTTGGAGTCGAAATCCCAGCTCAAATTGGCTGCTTTGAGGGATTTTCTGCCTACGAGATTCGCTGGGCTTTCTGGGTAATAGTGCGTGTTTGGTATCCAGACACGGAGAGATCCACCATGAGCATTTGGGATGGTGATCTCCACGGTGCCAATGTAGTAGCAGTAACCTTGGCCTCCTGTTGCGGCAGTAAACGAAAGGGGTTCTGGCATAGGGTGAAGCTCGGTGAACCATTTCAGGTGGTTGAATGTTGAGTACATCGCTCCTGTGTCGAGAACTATCGAATCTTTCGTTATAATCGTGTTTGGTGCCTTTAGAGCCTGTTGGACTTCGTTGTTTATACTAAACAACGAGGGCTCTAGTAAAAATCCGGGATTGGTCGTGAGGAAGGGCTGTGATCAAGGAGAGTAAAGTTTCCAGTAAAGAGTAGGTTCGACGATGGAGTTGTTGAAGATGTAGTCATGAGTCCATTGGTGTTGTTCAAAATGGCTGCAGTGGTTGGTGTGGTAGTCTTCTTCATATCCATGGCCGACTTCTTGTGTCTCCAGCTGTTGGGAGCATTTCCTGGGTCACACCAATAACACTGACCATCCTTGGGAATGTGTTTGCCGCATTTATCATGGTGGATGAGGTTGCTCCAACTCTGTTTGTTGCAAGTAGTGCAAATAATCCGTTCTTTTCGCAGTCTCTCAACGGAATTGTTACCACTGGGTGAAGTCGATTGAGCATGATCATTGGATTTTGCCTTTCTGGTTTCAACGAGTGGAAGACGAAGATCTCCACGTTCCAAGTTGCCAATCCTGGTGAGTTCCTTGATAAAATGCTCCCAATGTAGTGAGTCTTGGTCAAACTCTCTGCACCAGCGGTTGTAGTCCGTGGGGTAGGAGTCTTTGATACCCGTGAGGAGTACTGACATGAGTCCTACTTCTGGAATGGAACAGTTGAGGCTATAGAGTCGTGTTTTCAGGGTCGTCAGGCGAGTGATGTAGGAGTGCATTGAATCGAACTGTGGACGGCGTAGTTGAACGAATTCCAAGAACATCTGTGCGGCGTTGATGCGGCCGGTGGTGTGTATGGTTTTCTCCACGAGATCGAATGTAACTTTGGGGTCTTTCTCTGGCATTTGCCAGCCGTTATTTTCAGAAGACTGGTGATCTTTGTTTCCATCAGCGTGGTGCGAAGTATGTGCCGTGCCATGGCCCGTTCCTGATGCCAGACTTTTGCCAGTGCGGCATCAGCCGGCTACGTCTGGCCCAAGACCCAGCCGGCGGGCAAGAACGACAAGGAGGAGCGCATCCTATTGAGCATTTGGGAAGGTATCTAGCTATCCGGTGTACCTCTGGTTGCACAGAGCGCCGACCGCAGAAACTGGGATTATCTACTTGAACCGTGGCTCTGCCCACCCTTACTGCCATTATTTTCCCTTCTGCATTTCGCTCCGCCCGCCACTCCGCCTCGACAGTTCAGGCCGCCCTTCGATCCGCCCGCGACATCTCTCCACTCATCTTGCTCCGCCTTCGTTCTCATGATCCACCATCCCTCACTTGTAGCCAACTACAACGAGAATCAAGTTCTATTTGTACACTTCTTCGTCCCCCTTTAATTATGGAGGTCCTCTCAGAGTAATGCAGTTCTGTCGGGTTTTCTTGGCGTCGCCTCAGAATTTCGAAACAGCCACTTTTTTACCATGAAATCGCTAGTTTAAGAATCGCTGCGATGGCGGTCCCGATGTCATGGTCGGCAAACCCGAGTGTGCTTAGCGAGCGCGCAATTCAGGCTGCTTGGTGGACAGTGACGCCAGCCCAACAAGTCTCCCCGCTGTGGGGTCTGCTGAGATCCGAGACTCAGTTCACCCCCGCTCAGAATTGCCCGATCGACACCTGACAATGTCAACATTACAGCCCGAAGTTCATAATGGAATTCGAATCGCCTGCACCCCGTGCCAACGCAAGAAAATTACCTGCAATAAGAAACTACCGTGTGACAGATGCGCCAGACTAAAATTAGCTTGTGATAAACGATTTTCCGACAGATACAAGAACCGTCCTCCAACGCAACGATCAGAACCTTCAGCAAGCGCAGAAGTCGAGTTATCTGCCCAAACAGGCCAATCTCAGGTCACTCAAACCGTTGAGCGAGGGCGAACTGGGTCGGTGGGCAGCTTGAGAAGCGGAGGGACTCCTCAAGATCAAGCTGGCGCAAGCCTCTCCTTGGAGCCAGCGTCTCAGAACTTGAATCGGAGAGTCGTCGGACTGCAGGATCTTCTCAACCGTGAGTTAGCTTTTAAGTTGAACATCAAAGGTGCCTTTTCTAACCCCTTTCCTACAGAGACTCCAGCTCCAGATACGCCTTCTGATGCATCGCACGACGTCCCTCAAACCCCACCGCTCGTTGCCCCTGCACCCGGTTCACTCGACGAAATTCCCGCTCTCCTGGAGCCACAATATGGTGAAGCCTGGCACATGAGAGCCCCTCCGCGGCCCGTATTCTATCGGAACAGCTATCCCTTTACTGATTTTCGAAAGTACCTCGAAGCTACAGGACCCGAAGTCTTCGAGTTCGCACACGATGGGGCAGGTCTTGTCTCAGACTCCGCAATTCAAGCCGGAGTCCAGTTCCGGTTGTCTTCCGCACAGTACGCGGGTATGCCGAAGATCTGGTTATACCGTTCGACTTTGTTAGGTTCAATATCTCAGCATTTACAATCATCCGGGGAGCAAGGGTATGGGGAAGAGGGATATAGCACAATCAGTTATGGTGTGAGCAACAACACAATTATCTCATGTTTCACCATATTTTCCGGGAGCGGGAGCGGGAGGGAGGGTTTTGTTCTCCCAACTACTGTGGGCGAAATTACAATCCAATGGCAGCGACCTATCGACCTTCTGACATTTCGTAAGTGGAGGAAAATTAACATCCATTCTGCACGTGTAGATTATTCAGATTTGTGAATCCATCGGACGGAAGGAAATTCACCCATTACAAAAACACTCGAAGTAATATACAGCCATTTGCCCCCTTGAGTTTTCTCCTGCCCTGTTGTCAAAAATATATTGTCTACAGCAATCATCCCGTCTGGTCCATCAAAGTCGACCACCGCAGCGATATGTTTATGCTCGTTTGCGTCAATGTACAACTCTCCTAACACTCAAAGTCAACCTAAAGTCGAATCACTATATCTACAATGATGACCTACCTTCCCCGGTATGATCTTTGACTGCATCGAGCAGCTTGTTATCGGTCCAACCGGAAACAGCGTGTTTACGTGTATCCATGTTTCATTCATGCCCAACGGGTTTGATTAACTGTTCTGGGGAGATGATGTTGAAGGCCAAACGTGGTTTTGGTTGGTTGTTTTTTGGAAGCCAAAGCGGGGTTATATCGCATGCCTGCAGTGCCTGCGCAGAACTGCCAGCTGTAGCCAGGCGGTAGTTCTGATCTGGCGCCAGCCCAAGACGATTCTCTTCGAAAAGAATTGAACATCTTGCAAGGTTTTGTGAGACATAGCCATCAACCTTAGCAGAGAAGCGAGTACCAGCTTCAGTTCTTGACATAAGTAGGATTTTGTCAACTGACTTGGCATATATCTCGATGATGATTACGCGGTTCCAGGTCGAGGTGGGCAAGACAGCAAAGCTCATGACCATCACGCCTTCAGGGTTGGCTCGCTGTATATCAGTCGTTGGCTTTTTTGTAAGGCGTCAGCTGGGATCAGATGTGTGGAAAGTCACTGGCTTTTATATGATTCCCCTGTTGTGCAGCATCTCCATGAGGCACAAGTTTGTTTGGCAGCATAACGACGACATATATATAATCGGTGCCGAGTAATCTGTATAGGCCAATGGCCGGCCCCCTGACAAATATAACGGGTATCATCCTTCTGCATGGGAAACTAGAGTCACGAATGGTGTTCCCCAGCCTCCTTGTCGGTACGTATTGCGAGTTCTCATTGGTGAGAGTGCCTTTGTTATTTACCATTCGGCAACCGCCTTGTGAGGACATTGAGCAGGCTCTTCAATTGACAAAATACCCACCTGAACCTACGCAGAGCGTTAGCAAACTATAACAGTAGGGATTCGGAAGCAGGCCATAGAAAACAAGGCGTTGGTGCAGATAGATCCGATACAAATACACTAGTTTTGCAAACCGCCGACAAATTCATCATGAGTCAAAAGGATGGCTTCAAGTTTGACCAAGTTCCCCGCGAACTGTGGGGAATATGGCGGCTGAGACCCAGGCACACAGGAGGACCCAGAAATCCTGCCATTAAATGGCGGCTAAAAGCTTCTGAAACATGATTGGACAAACACCTTGCGTCACTTGAGCTGTTAAATACCTTGTTCTCTCGACTCTTCTTTCTCCATCTAGATAAGCTTTTTCCTGAGGTCGCAAGTCGTCGCTGTCTCGTATGCCCTAGATTGGTTTCGTATCGCTTGCAACTTAGCAGGTCTCCAGAGAATCTGTCTAGCAACGGCATATGCGCAAGTTTCAAAGTACAAATTATACGCGGTTGTTCAGCATAATGGCAAAGACATACCTGTTCTCCTACTTATTTCAACTTGTAGGGATTCCCTATGTCACGAAGAGTTAATACGTCTGCCATGCCAACAAAAGCGCAATAGGGAGACAGTTTTAAAAGATCGGCCATACACGTGGATCAATAGCTACGTTGGACCCTATGGGTTCAACCAGATCCCAATAGTCGGCCATGCTAAGATTGTTGGGTTGAATTCGTACCCGTTCTGCCTACCATTTCTCACCCAAGTCTTTAATGTTCTGGGCTCAAGAAAAACCATCTAATCAGCTCATGGTACGGAAAGTCATCAAGTGAGCTCAAGGCAGATACTCACCTCTCCGTAACGTCATTGTAGCTGGCACCAAATCTCCCAACTTGTTGAGGCTGCGAGGCAGGCTCCACTTGGCACGATCACAATGCGGAAACTACAAAGGGCCTGAACCCCACGGGTTGAAGGTTTGGTGTGGCCCAATAGCTGCGGGTACTGTTTATTTTTGAAGTAGAACTTAGCCTCCCTAGCGTAAATGTCAGGGACATTCCAGTCCCAGAAACTGCCGAAGTCTTCCGAGACGTCCCCGTCTCCAGAATAACCACGTTAGCATCATTATTATGGTTCCACCCCACGGTGATCATGTAAGTAAAAAGTGCTTTCTTGGCCAGGTCCTTCACCTGATTCGCCGTGAGGATCTCGGGTACCGAGCTGTTCTTGGGCAGGGGGCTCATGTTAGCCGGGTTTGATGATAAGAAACGCGGTGAGAGCTACTGGAAATAATAAAAAAGGGAAACAAGTAAGGGTATGGAAGGAGATATTCAATGACATGAAAGTAAATCCAAGGAAGAAAGTCGAACCGACAGGGTCGAAACTTACCCTGTTCAACCAGCGGGCCCGTCACAGGGCTGGTAAGCTGTCCAAAGATAGTCAGCTTAGTGATCACCCAACAGACAGGTAGGTTGCACTCATACCACAGTGAGAATGTTGTAGCCTAACTGTTTCGAGAACGTGTCGTCGACTTTCTTCATGAAATAGTCCTCAATGACAGGGGTGAGCTCCGCGACCTCTATTCGAGCACCTCTAAGAGCGGCGTAGTAGTTCACGAAGACTTTGACAAATCGGTTCACGTCAGACAGGTACTTCATGATGGTAGGCAACAAAGGGACAAAAATATACCTGTTAAAAGTTCACCTCCTTGTGCTCTTAAAAGCGCGCAGCAAGTGGAAACAGAGCAATCCAGCTTTCTGGCCAGGTGGCAATGGCTAAATTACGAACGCCTTGTTCAAACAATCCTCATTATTAACGGCAAAAGTGGCAGCACGAGATAAACAGATAGCTGAGGATGACCGTTAACCACTCTCAGCGTAGGAATAATACCTCCCCAACCCATCATCCGAACTGACACCCCGAATCTGCTGCTCCTCTGCCGACCAGACCGCTCCCGTTCCGTTCCCACCTCCATGACCAACCATCACAGGCGGCGGCCCCCCAGGCACTGCCGCAATGTCCGCTCGAGCCAGAAATGGCGTCAACACTGGATCACTAACCGACCTTCCCCCGCCGATGTCTAATGGCCTTGCCATCTGTGCCATTGACAGCCCTGGCGCGGAGCCACGAGCAGCCCGAGACCGCAATACTGCAGGCCGGGGCATAGCAGCTGCTCGATACCCTTCAGAAGCAGCTGCCAAGGGGGTGCTGGGACCTCCTGAGGTAGGGAACTGACTAGGAATCATGCGAACGGGAGGAATAGCGTCCAGAGACATGGAATTCATCGGGTTGTAAGCGTCATAAACCGCTCCCTGGCTCCTTAGTTCGGGCGAGGTAAATCCCGGTGGCGGTATGGGGTCAAGCCTGCCCATGGATGCTGCCCTTACCAGATGACGTTGTTGAGCTTGAGTTGGCATAAGTGGGGCTGGATAGTATGCTGTAGTCTCAGCAGGAACCATATCGATCTGTGAAGACTGGTGAGAAAGGGACTGTTCCGGTGCCTCGAGCTCTTGTACCGAGTGCGGAGGAGGTGCAGGATGGTAGTGGGGACGTTGTGTTTCCGGGGATGTTCTGATTGATGGTTCGGCCCACAGAGATGATCCATGAACTGACGACTCGTTGTCGTATCCTTGGACAGATCCAGCAACCCCAGTTGCGCCAGGACCAGGAGTTAAGGTGGGGGAACTCGGACCTAGACTTGGCAGCTGTGAGTTGTAGGCGAGACGGTGGCCGGGTGGGTCTTCAGTTCCATAACGAGGGCGCGCAGCCTCGTAGTTGTCTCGTAGGTCTTGTATGCAGGCAAGGGCCGCTTGGCGTTTGTACTGGGGGCTGACCGTAGCCAACGACTTTGTGAGTGGCCCTGACTGCAATGACTTGTCAAGGTCTTCTTGGATCTCATCTATGATCTCTGTGAATGCTGGAGACTTCTTCCTCCTCCGGTTGGTCCGCTGCTCAAGCTTTTGCAAGACGACAGATCTGATCTCTGACATGACCAATTTTTGTTGGTTTCCACCCTCGTCATATGCCCCGGTCGTCTCCCGAGCAGCGAGCCACATAGCCACGAGAAATAAAATGCTGAATAACCCGTACGGAATATCGATGCCAGCCATGTTGATCTCCGCAGTGGAGGGCGGTGTATACTGTGGAGTACCGAAGGAGAGAAGACAAACGGTGTCCCTTGAGCCTGTGTCATTTTCGAGGCAAAACTGAGGTGGTTTTTCTGTGTGTGCTTTCAGCACCACAGCCATCTCAGCGAGAGACCGGGCGAAAAACATTGTAAGCGCACCCCACAAGTACCAGCTCTCCTATTAGAGGATATGTCAGTAAGTGTGCAAATATGGGGTCATGTTACGGATTGCCGCACTGTAGAGTGGCTCTGATGAGCCCACCAACCGAAGAATTTATACACCCCTAACATCGCCATGCTTGCAATCCATACCAACACAGCCATCGCAATTTCAAACGAAGATCCCCTTTCCGCAAAGTGCGCCACTGGAACCAAGCTTCCATACTTCACCCATGAGAGCGAAAAGGCAAAATAGAACACGAGGTAGAAGACAGATATCAGGCAGATGACAGAAAAGATGGCGTTTGAGACGAACCACCAAACCCTTTGTCTTGGCGAGTCACTCTTCCTATCACCAAAACGTTTCCAGGCTACATTGTAAGTACCCCACAATAGCAGCAGTGTCGAGGCAACACGCAGAACCTCGTAGACGGGGCGAGCAGTGATGTACTCATATTTGACCTGGCTGTGCCCGCTCTGGCGCATCCACCGGTCAGTCATCGTCAATAAAAACCATCTTGTAACACTGTCAGCAAGCAGAGGCGGAAGCATTCAGTAACATGGAGCCTACATTGTCAAAAGTATTGCACCAAGCGCAACAAGCTTGAACTCGTGCCAGGCGGGTTTCCATTCTCTCTTCCCAAGATGTGGCAGTTGGAATGTCGGCAGAAGGCGATACAGTAGCCATGTGAAGGTCACGCTCGCGAGGAACCAGACTGTGCCGAACACCGCGACGTGAAGTGGAAGTCCTCCTGATAGCGATTGAGGTGGTAGCGAAGTAAGAGTTATGTTTTGAAATGGCTCTAACATCGTTAAGTTGATGCGCGGTACCTTCAATTAGATATGTTCGACTTGGAGCGGCATTCCAACAACGGGCGGAGAGCAAGTGACTGACAATGAGCTTAATCCGACCTGCGCAGTGTAAATTCCATGCCGAGACCTCAGTCTGCCTGGGTCCATGACACAGCTGCTGTGCCTGAAAGTACCAGTACATGTCGAGACCAGAGCCTCGTGCAATCTTTTTTCTGGCCGATGAAGGAACTTGGCTGAAAGGAGAACTTCGCATTCATTAAGGGGCGCCAACGACGCAGCCACACGGAGGTAGTTGCCAGCCGCTGGGATCGTGGGCGCTAACAGCCAGCAATCGTTCTGACAGGGCAGACCTGAACGCGGGGCGGATTTGAAAGTAGTGGGACTCTGTTGGGGAGATCCTTGCAGTATTCCTGGTATTCCAAGAAATGATCTCAACAAGGATTGATGAAGAACGGAGATGGGTGTGAAGTTTCGGGGGCAAGAGCAATGCGATGAAAAGTGGCTTGTGTAACTGCTGAAGTCCGTACCTCAATCACCTGTCTTCAAGGGAATAATCTTGCCCTTCAAGATAACCTGTTCACGAGTCGAGTCTTCCTTCCCGTTCCCAATCCTCATCAGGCCCGGCTGTGTCATCTGGTCCACAACGACTTTCACCTCCTCCGTAAAGTGACCTGTTTCGTCTTCAAACATGTGCTTCAGCTTAACGATATCGCCGCGCACATGGGCTACCAGCATAACATGGGCCCGCTGTGACCCCATCTGCAGTGCAAGTACGCCTGCGTCCCGTACCACGGTCCAGATGCGCTTGTTGACTTGGGAATCCAACGCTTGGCCGCAGCATTGTTGCAGTGTCCGCACCAGGTCCTGAGTCACTCGCTCGATGTTTTGTCGAAAATATATTGTGAATTCTTTCTCGCTGTTGCGGTTATCACTGAGAAAATCCTCGAGAATTCTTTCGAAGAGAAAGCCCCGTCCCTCGTTCACTTTCACCTGTTGCTGGTTTGACATGGTCAGATTGTTGGCATCTGCAAATGAGTCAGCCTTCTTTCCTACGGATGCCATCTCTTATAGAACTCACCGCCCGGGAGTTGTAGTCTGATAGCCTCGGAAAAGTGGGAAAGAATACGATGCGCTTCCCCTTCGACGCCAAAAATGCCAAATCCCAATGGGTACTGATAGAACCCGTGCAGCAAGTGTGTCCAACAAACGCTGCGGATAAACCTCGACCAACCTTTCGTATCCGGTTGTTGCTGAATTGGTTTGGGAATGTAGTCGATCAACTTCAGAAGCTGTTGTGAAAGCGAGAGCAATGAAGTTCGGAACGCATCATCAGATATGACCGCGCTGTCCTGTGAGGTGTACTCGGCGATTCTTTCCTTCAGATCATCGATTTCCAGCCGCAGTTTCTTGACAACAGCCTGATGTTTCGTGTCTTGGTCGTCCATATTCTTTTCATACTCATCCTGGTTCTTGACCAATGTGGCATTATGTTCCCATTGCATGTGAGCAATCGTTCCGCGAAGATCCTCGTTCTCGGTATTGGCCTGGTACAGCGCTTCCTGGCATGTGGCCAGAGCAGCGCTATCCCGCTCGTAGAGGGCTTTGAAACGATCTCGGTCTTGCAATATTTTATAGCGTTCCGATGTGATGCGATCGACCTCCTCCCGTGTAGACCGTTTGATCACGGCGATCTCATTGTCCTTGATCAGAAGTGTGTCGCTGACCCACTGAAACACACTGGAAAGCTTGCTGGAACCATCGAGATGGGGAATTTGATATCGTACCATGAAACCCGTGACCTTCTCGTCAGTATCATCGATGGGAATCTCGAGGGGATGCCTGGGACCCCCAGGCGCAAAATAACCTTGGGGTGGTGGCTGGAATGGCGAAGAGGATGATTTGTATTTGGGACCTTGCAACTGTCGGGGCCGCTCCAGGTATTCCTCATCGCTAGTCCCGAAGCACATTTTGATGTCTTCAGGTCAGGTGGCAGTTAAATGAGTCCGAGTGTAAGCAAGGTAAGGTGTGGTGTGGAAGGTGGTGTGAAGTATGAGAAGAACGAAAGCACTGTCTTTTGCGACGGTACACCAACGTTGGTGGGGTCCGAATGCAAAGCGCTGGCTTTGGCGGGGAGGTACGGACACATTGCCCAGTAATATCGCCTACTGGCTATCTCTCGCCAATTTCAGCAAACACATGACATGGCTTGCGGACAAGCACTTCAGAGGTCTCTTGCAAAGGCACAATATTCGACCTCGAGTCTCTTTGGTGTATTTACGGTTGTAGCTTTTCAACAAGGCAGATATGTACAAAATCCACCCACCCATACTTCACTATCTGATCGAAGCTCCGTTTTCACCGCAGGCATCATAGATACCTCCATAGCCTACCCTCAACATCTACGTTCCATCAAGCCTAAGCCTCAACTTCCTCGTTCTCCTCAAGGGGGAATCCGGGTGGGGGCGTCCAGCCACCAGGGGGGCCACCGGGACCACCAGGACCACCGGGACCACCACCGAATCCAGGATTGGGGTTCGCAACTCCCCCATCAGGACCAAGGAACACTGCAGGATTTATCTGGTTGGAAACTGAGGTATCGATACCAAAAGACAGCCAGGCAAACAGACCATCCTCGACCGAGTCGCCGAGCAGAGTGTATTCCATGATGGGATCGACAGCACCCTCAGAGCCTTGGGCAAGGAGGAAATCCCGAGCATTGGTGGTCAAGGGCTGGCGGTTGGTGTTGTATGGTGCCGTATTCTCGACAGCGGTAATCAGGTCCTGGTCGAAGTAGGCCTGTCCAATGTGGCTGGCGTAATTATCATGACCCAGGGTCTGATTGGGCTGAAGGGTAGCGTTGGTGTGGACCATAATATGGATGTGGGCAGTGCGTCCTGTATAGTGACCGGGGAAGATAGTCTGGAACCGAGCGACACCATCCTCGTCGGTGGGCTGGATGCCGCGAAGCCAGGTGTTGTCAATGTTGGACGCATCAGCGGTGTTGCCATTTCCACCAGCAACAACGCCACCATAAACACCAGTGGCATTGCAAGCCCAAGCTTCGAGATACACATTAGGGACAGGGTCACATGTCTCAACGTCGATGACTTGGTAGTCGACGAGGAGCTCAACGCCTTCCTGGTCCTCGATGAGGTTCTCGCGGACGTACTCGCCGGCAACATCTGTGGTTTTTCATGTCAGCTCGGATAGTTCTTTCAACAGGTTGGTGACCAAGACTTACAGTACGGGCCCTGGGTGACCTCAGGACTCAGGATACAAGAGTTGATACCAGCAAAGAGGGTAGCGGAATCGGTGTTCGGGGTATATCCGAGGGAGGTCTTGTTGTGACTCTTGCCCAACACATCACCAATATCACGCTTCTTGATGTTCCTCTTGCGGCGAGCCTCCTCAACCTGGGCCTTGCGCCTGGCAATATTCTTGGCCTCAACCCCGCGAGCCCGGAGCTTCTCAGCACAATGGGTGAGGTCGGTTCTCTTGGCTTTGGCCAGGAACTCCCGTCGCTCGGCTGCTTCTTGGGCGACATCATGGCCCGGGTGGGCGCTGACAAGCCCGGCCAGGAGGGCGAGGCCAGCGGCGGCGGTTTTGGTAAAATGCATAGTGTAAGATGGACAAACTCTGGGAGGTACCTAGGTTTTGGTCCGAGTCTGAAGATGGTGAGAACAAGGCCGGAAGGTCTGGTCTTGGCTGCCATACTTATACACCGTCGACCCCGTTCGCGTCTTGCTTGCCGTTACCCTTCCCGTCACGCATGTTGTCTATCTTGCTACATAATTTACACGATACCTCCCTGTCCGAAATGGAAGCCAAGTTGCATGAACTTGAAGCGAAGGGGGATATAGCCGCCAACCGTACAACCGACTGAGATGACGCAGCAGTTCTGCCCAGGCATGGTGAAGCCATGATGTTGGACCTATCACAAACAAGCAGTAACCAAGCATTGCAAGGCTCTAAAGGTGCAAAGAGCATCATCAATCAAAATGTCTTGGCATGCGGTAGGTTCAGGGGCTCTCCACAGCAACGTGGACGCGCAATGCAGTGGAGCGACGCGGGGCATCGGCTTACGAATAACCTCCCACATCCCGAACTCAACTGCCATTTTTTGAACCGGGTAAAACAACAAGCTTAGTAGATCGGGCCCAGGGTCGTGACAACTACCGGCCGAAACGGAAGGTTGTATTCCGGCACCGCGCGATCCCACAACCCAGTGATGAAGATTCGGGCAGGACGACGACGGTGCGAAAACTCCTGCCGGCTTGAGCATCTTGAGCGCCGGCGATGTTGTCGAATCAGCACACAGGCCCGCTTCTGGTGACACCGTGGGTGGGGGGCCGTTGAACGTGCGCAAGAATAAACAGCACGTTAGTCGTTCTTATCAGTAGGTGAGAAGCTTCTTCCTCTTTCTAGATCCCCAAAAAGCTTATTTCTGGCAGCGGGAGCTGCTATCTCGATTGTGAAGTAGGGCTGGGACAAGCGGATAACACACGGTGAAGGCTATCGTCGCCCAACAGTCGAATGCAGTGAAACACCTCAAACGGCGCCGACGCCCCAATGGGGAAACTGCAAATGCAATCAAGGGCTGTCTCACGGGGTCTCTTCGCGCGAGGCATTTCATTACGATGTTCATGATGTCACAGGAAAAGATCTGCTCGTTTGTTTGGCCATCACAGGAAACCCTAGCCTGGCTGGTGTTGACAGACGGGGTGTGGAGTGGACCCATCTCATGCGTGTAAGTGAAGTGCAAGCCGGCAAATTCCATGATCCAGTCAACAACCACACACCAGGAGCCGAAAAAATTGCAAATCTCGCTCTTCACAACTGTCTAAAGTCGTGAAACTTCAAACCTGCTTAGTATCAGCTGGGGACAACCATGTCAGTGGAGGGCGCACTCCCAAGTCGAGTTAGCGCTTGAGTAGGCTGCATGCATGCAAGCCACTGGCACTGCTCACCAACTGCCCGACCGCCTGGTGTCCTTGAACGCCATGCCTGAGGTGGGAAGCAGCACCATAACTGGAAACTCCTTTGCACATTCATACATACACTGAGCTGATACCCAACATCGTCATTTCTACCGCGTGAATTGCGCCGAGACTGTGCCCAATGACTTCGACAAGTGGCCAGAAATTCTTGATTTGCATCGACTATGGCACCACTTACACCGGTCAGTCTTCTTGCAAAATCTCTCTGCATGAAACCTCGAGCACTGACCCCTTTCAGGAGTTGGATGGATCCTAACCCACAGGACCCGCCCATCTCATCTCAATGAGTTCAACGTTGTGAAAAGATGGGGCGCCATCCACCGCCCAGAAAGCTCTCAAGTCATCGGTCCCAAGGTACCTTCTATCATCAGTTACTCGGGCACATCTGGTCGACGGTGGGGTTATGGAGTCATCGGAGATGCGGACTCTCACATCTTGCAGTGGACAAAGTTGGAGATGGAGCCACCAACTCGCTTCGAAGCACTATCCCGTCTCAAGAAAACCCTGGAGGCGACGCGTGGCCCCGTGTCACACAGACAACACGCATCCTCGCTTGTCCAAGGCATTCCTCTCCATCTCATCAAGTCGACCGAGGAAATTGTTGCCGACTACCTCACCGAAGTTGCTCAGTGCGTTCGTCAGGATATTGAGACCGTCCAGAGAGACCGAAGGGTCATTGGGGACTTCCCTATCGAGCTAATTATTACACACCCGGCGGTAAGGACATGTCGGCGGTTTTCAGTTGCGCCGTGAGGAGGAGCTGATGAGACATCAGATATGGCACCCACGTGCAATGAACACGACCTTCAGGGCCGTGAACACAGCGTTCAAAAGGATATTTCCCGAATTCGAGTCTAGCCCGGGGAACGTTAGACTCGCGACGGAATCTGAAGCTTGTGCCCAGTACATCATGAAGACCTCTACAAGCACACACAAGCGGCATCTGAGGAGGGTATGATTACCACCTTTCCTTTTTACAATCGCTTATATTGACACGTCAGTTTGCAGGGAGCATGTTTCATTGTCGTTGATGCTGGAGGTGGTACCGTGGACCTTGTTTCCTATCGGGTCGATCAGGACACCCCGTTTTTCCAGGTCACCTTGGTCACTGAAATGTCAAGTAGGTTTACCCATTAGGCTTTCAAGAGCCCTAAGCTTATGATACGGCAGGCGGTCGATGCGGTGCAACCCGTATCGACGATTATTTCATCAAAACTTTCCTTCCCCGCCGCCTCGCCCCGGAAGACTATGGCAAGGTCGTTGAAGATGGCGAGTCAAACCTTGGAAGTGGGCCCCATGTCCTCTTCTCGCGGAGACAGCAGGCGATTCTTGAAAGCTTTCAGTTTGCAAAGCATAAGTTCGCTGGTATTGGTTCAGATGACGAAGAGTTTCGAGTGCTGCTCCCTGGTGATCTCGACATCCCGGACGATCCTCAGAGAGGTATCTCAAATGGAAACCTCCAGATCATGCCGTATGACCTTCCCCCATTGTTCTGCGAGGATAGGTACCTAGGCTAACAGGTGTATAGTGAGGATATGGAACACATGTTTCAAGAGACCGTCGACGGCACCGTCAATCTTATTAGGCAGCAAATCACCCAGCTTGAAGTCAACAACCTCCGAGTTTCCGCTGTGTTCTTGTCAGGCGGTCTTTCTAGAAGTGAATACCTTTTCAAGAAGGTAGAGTCGGAGATTGGGCACCAGTACCGATTACCTGTCTTCCGGGGACAGGAAGGGTATGTATTGAGGCTCCTTGAGTAGGCTAAGGTGTCCCGCGCTGACCTCTCTGCAGTGACAAGAGCAGTTGGACGGACGTAGTCATCGGTGCAGCGATTCTCGGACTCGGGATGAACTGTAATGTTCCACCGCCGTGTGCCGAATGCCCATACCACATTGGAGTTCTCATTTCACAACAGTTTCACGAATACGAGAACGACGAGCGGCAGGCCTACACAGACAGGATTGACCAAAACATGCGCGCCAAAGATCACCTCAAATGGATTGCCACGAAGGGAGATTTGATCACACAAGCACATGGAATCAACAAAAGGTTGAAGCTTGTGAGGAAGATTGTTAAACTTAACGACCAGGCGCTCAGAGGTTCATGTACGGTCGTGATCTCCTTCGACGCCAAACAGAGCGACAAGCTTGGGGGTGAGTGATGACTTTTTCCGAAGTTGACAATACCACATCACTGACGATTCTAGACCTCCAAAATCTCCAGAAGATTCAGCTCAACTATGACCTAACTGAAGTTTCCGATACTGACAAAGCGAATATCATCCGCCGCAACACTGACCAGGGTACCAATACGTCTTATCGACAACTCGAACTGGAGTTGAAGATCTTAGTGGATCAGGAGGTTGCAGCTCTCCAACTGTTCGCTGGGCACTCGGGAGGCTTGTGGATTGCGGGAACCTCAATTGACAGGAACGGGCAGTTCATTTCGACGGCTGTTGGCAGCCAAACAAGACATCCCCCACCTGTCCTACCTCAGCGAGACCCAGCACCGGGGGTGGTATCAGAGGTTAGCTTGGGGTCGACAAGCTCCAGACAGCCTGAGCGGGGACATCGACGCCTTCATGACCCCGCCGAAAGAAGCAGGGCCAGGAGGTAAGGATTATGCTGCAGGGTGGTCAAAGTCAAGAAAACAATTGACCTGCATCACGGATGATGGAAAGGCTGCGACCTGTGCCGCAAAGGGGGCTTGATGAGCCGAGGAACCATTGGATATAGGCCAAACGGTATTGGCCAAAATTTCTCTAGACTGTCTGCACACTGCAATGTCACGACCTGTCACACGCACTTTGTTGGCCTGCTTTGACGCCCAAATCTGCAGCGTAACCGCCACGTTTTTTTGGGAAGGCAGACTATCAACTTGTCGGCAGTAGAGCACAGGTACTGCTACCTCTTGGGGCTGAACACCCAACAAAAGCATTTGGTGCAAAATTACAGGACCAACATTGAGCGGCGGCAGCAACTCAATGACCCCAATGGAATTGTCACCTGACTTTAGACAATCCACCTCAATCTTCGACTTTACATCACCCACAACATCACATCACAAGTCGTCACGACATGGTCAAATGCGATCTCTCCATCATGCGCCGCGACCATGTTGACTGGAATGGAATTCTGGAAAGACTTCCCAGCCAACAATGACAGCACCATCCCGCTGTCCATCACCAGCCCCGAGACGTGGCTGCTGTTGATGAACCATTCCACCGCCAAACTGGGCCTGCCATACTTTCCACCAAATCTCATCGCCGTCGCTCACGACTTTTCATCCTTTGACACCATTGCGAACAATAGTCTTGTCATCACACTGGCCGATCCAGACTCTTCACGGATAGAAAACCACCCTCATCAGTTAGACCAACTAATCTACGGCCTCATCTGCACACTCGCCGGTCTCTGGGTGGCAGCTTGGGCAGCGTGGACGTGGTACCACAATGGCACATTACTTATCCCGAGGATACCATCATCAGATCCAAAGGACAAAACCAGCAACGATGATCTGGAACTGGGCCCACAAACAGCAGTAGACTTTATCTCCCCAGAGACTTTCCACACCTATTTTCTGAAGTATTACTACGACGTTGGGGGTGATGAACACCAGTTGGCGGACAATATCTACAGCCACTCCACCGATTCGGACAAGAAGCGGGAGAAGCCGGTAACAGGCGAGGATGTTGAGGAGTTGACGAGGCTGGTGCAAAAGATGTACGAGATTGATGTCGAGTTATTTGGCTTGCAGGATGCGCGGTATGTGACCCCGGAGAAGAAGGAGAAATTGAGAAGGAAAAGGGAGGCTATGCTGGTGGAAGTGGCGAGGGTGGTGGAATCATGGGCGGATAGGCGGTGGTTGCACATTAACAAGTGGGAGGAAGGGGAGTATGACACCGTGTTGGCGATTTTGGACGTGCTGAGGGAGTATGTGGAGGTTGAGAGACAGAAGAGGGTGTATTGCTACTGATAATCAGGATGGATCCAGAGTGGCGAATTGTGTTGTATGACATGAGAAGGTGTAGATATATATTGCTAAATAATGACAAAGAAGAACGCGAAACATGCCAAAAAAAAAAAAGGCCCAAATGCGAACGTGAAAAAAACCACAGTGTGCCCAGAATGATAACCAACAAGATGATCGATCGTGTCATCAACACAAAACCCAACCATTTTTATCGCCGGCCTACACATTGCCCCGTCTTCATACCAATACCTTTACCGCCTAAAATACTTACCTCTTCTAACGCTATTCTCCGAAATCACCTCCTAAACTCCGCTCTCCCATCCTCCCCAACCCCCATCCTAGCCTCCATCTCCGCCGGCAACCGATCCTCCTCCTTGGTCTCCTGCCAGTTATTCCCCCTCCCGGCACCCCCCTCCCCGGCTTTTCCAAACCCAAAATCGAAAGCAACATCATGCTCGCTTTCCCAATCCAGCTTTTGCCGTTCCTGCACCGGTAGTCCCGAGTTATTATGCCTTTGATGACCGCTCTCCAAATCCCTACTGGTGTTACTCCCAGCACTACCAGATCGTTTATGTCCTCTCGAAAAGGGGCTGTTTCCCATGCGCTTATGCCACATTATGTAGATCATTACGATCAGCAAGATGAGAGAACCAGCGCCGAGACCAGCTGCTACGCCGATCTTGGTCGAGAGGGGGATACCGCTTTCTATTGAGGGGGTGGCAGAGGTGGAGGGGGCGGGAAGGTCAGCGAGGGGGTTGTCGTTGTCAGAGGGAGAGAGATTGGTGTTGGTTAGGGGGTTGGTCGTGTCGGAGGTGGAAGGCGGGGGAGGGGGGATGTTGGTGTCGGTATCGTCGATTACGGCGTTTACTTGGGTTGGTTGGGGTGGGACGAAGACGGAGATGAAGGGGGAGCCGTTGGCCGGGGTGACGAGGGTGAGGAAGGGGGAGGTGTTGGCGGTTTCTTCATTTGTTGTTGGGGCGGGAGTTGGAACGGGGGTGGGAGTTGCGCCATCTTGAGAGGAAGGTGGTGAGGGGAGTGGGAGGAGGGCTACACCGCCAGCGCCGGAGTTGACGTCTGACAATGGGGACGGAGTTGGTAATGTGTTGGGTGCGGGTTCTGCGTCTTGTTGCTCAGAGGCAGGATCGGGGGTGGCAATGGGAGCTGGCGCTGGTACTGGAATCGCGTCTGGTGATGGCGCGAGAGCTGGCGTTGGTTCCTCGACGGCCGGCTCCTCCACTTCTGGCTCAGGGAGCTGGGCAACTGGTGGCTCTTCAGGTGTTGGTTCGGGGGCCGGAGTTTCAACAGCAGGCGTCTCCTCCACTGCGGGCGCTTCTTCCCCTGTTGGCACTGGAGCAGGAACTGGCTCTGGTGTCGCAACTTCTTCCTCACCCGGCGCTGTCGTCGCTGGTGCACCGGCCACACTATCCAAAATGTCTGTTGGGCCAGGTAGAGTATCGACGATGTCGTCCACCACTGTAGGCACCGGTCCCACACCACCAATCAAATCTTGCAGCCCCGGCACAAGTCCTCCTTCCTCTGATCCTGCCGGTTCTTCAGTCACCGTATTATCCTCTCCCAATAAATCGTCCAATGCTGGAAGCTGGGCCTTCGCCATCGCCAGCGCGGCCTGAAGCCATAAAATGTGGATGACCAGCATCGTTCAAAAGCTCAAAAACAACACAAAAATAATTAAAACAATGTAAAATGAAAAGAATGGCCGATTCCAGGGCTCAGAGAAGCAAAAGCATGTTGGGCTGGTTGCTAAGAGAAGTGAAAGCCGAACAACGGGCGGCAGTGCCGGGAGAAAACCAGAAATGTCATCGACTCAATCTGTTTGATCATCCCATGCACGGGCAGTTGGATAAAAGAGCGAACGTTATCGTCAAACTTGGCATTTTCCTCGTGTCCACGATTCCGGGACTATGATCGTTTCAGATTCTCGACCTTTTGGTGGTGAACGCGGGGATGCAGGGGTAATCGTAGCCGAAACAGGGAAGTTCGCGTATCATGATGCTACGAATGCACCCCTCAGATCCGCGAAGAAAGCCACAACCTCGGTGCCCAAGCGCTGCCCTATGACACGGCGTATCAAGATGCGCTCAGTTTGGGAAAACCTGCATTCACTATGAGGAAGTGTTTCCGCTTCGAGCCTGACTTGCATTGAGATCAGCTGAACATGCTGGTGGCGATGAACAAGGTGGTAGCGCCCATGACTGTGAATAGTGAGAGGCGTGATGCATTAAATACAAAGTACTCTTATTATTAGAGAGGAGCTATCCCAGTGTATTTGTATGCAATTAATCGAGTGGTGTTGAACAAAAAGGGGCAAAAAAAGCTGCTAATGCTTGACACTGCGACAGCGACGCTGTTGAGATCACAACTGATCACTGACCCAAGAATAAAGCCAGTAGCTCGCACCGGCAAACCCAGCAACTGCTAATCCCCCAACAAGCACCAGATCCAAGTTCTTGGCCTTCCATAATCGCATCCTGACATCTGCTGTCTGAAGGTGCATGGGCCTCGTCTTTCCGTTGTTGGGGTCCAGCCCGAACTTAGCGTCATACATCATCTCCTCAATCAAATCTGCGGCATAGTGCTTCTTTCGTGACGAAACTCGCGCTATGTGCCTCATTCTTTCTACATTCCTCGAAAAGCTGCTGTCTTCGTCAAGAAGCACCTGTCGGCTCTTGGCATAGATCTCCTCTCTCGTGAACGTGGCTTTGTCAAGTGCCAAGCCGACACCTGCCTCAACGATCCGCAGGCCGTTCAAAAGCTGGTCGAAAAAGAACCCCAAGGCCAGCATGCGCACTCCGTGGTACAAAGCCTCGTTGACACTGCTTCCGCCTCCATGGGTGACGAACAATATCGTCCCTGGGTGATCCAAAATCGCTCGCTGTGGCGCGAAAGGCGTAAAGAACCAGTCATCATTCGCATTCTCCAACAACCTTCCCACTGGTTCTCTCGCCCCTGTTGTCCACTCGTTCAAGAATGGCCGAAATTTCTCTTCCTGTTTCTTCCCAACCGTCCAAATCACCCCATCAACTAACCTCTCCTCTAGCAAATCCCCCAGCGCCCCCATAAACATCCTCACCTGCTCGGTCGAAAGCGCAATATGCGTCCCAAAGCAAACATACACCACTCTCTGCTTCTTGTCCCTCTCATAGAACTCCCTCAACTCTTCCAACCCCGGATACTCCTCCGACAGGATCGGCCCAACAGCCTGCAAAAGTGGCGGGCAATCCTTCGGTGTCTCCAACCCCCAAAAGCTATTCACCAGAGCCAAATAATCCGGCTTCCCCGCCGTCACTCCCCCCAAAGCATAATTCACCCCCGCTTCTCTCCTCATCTTTTTTACCCACCTCAGATACGGCACCACAGTCGTCGCCGCCTTGAGCGGCCTCAACTCCGCCCTTATCCTCTGCCACAGCGTCGCGTGCTCCGAGCTCAGCGCATCAACCTGGAACCCTGGGATCCCGGGGATATGGCTTGCGGAGACCATTCCATATGGCATCTGCGGCCAAACCATCGCGACGGGGATACCGAACTGCTTTTGCATGTCCCTTGTCGCTTCCACGAAGAAATCTGTGACAATCATGTTTGGAGAGGTGGCCTTGGTGATGCGGAGGAGGTGATGGTAGTCAGACGTCCAAAAGCTGTCCACTGTGTACTTCGGCTCGAAGTAGCTCTTGTAATCAACGCGGATGTCGCTCGATTGGAGGGCGGCGTAGTGGGCTTCTTCTTGCTGGGGGGTGAGCGGGTCGCCCAAGGGGTGGATGTTGGAGGGGGAGATGAAGGCGTAGGAGGGGTTGGTGAGGATCCATTTCTCTTGGGTTTTGTGGGTTGCAAAGAGGATGGTGTGGCCACGGGCGGCAAGAAGGCGGCCCAGCTCGAGGACGGGAGCTGGGGAGGGGGATAGTGGTGGTTAGATTTTGATGGAAGGGGTTAATGGTGATGTTGATAAGGTGAGCTTACCGGCATGGGTGAAGCCGCCTGTCCCGGCGACGAGAAGAATGGTGTATTTGGTCAGGGTTTCGTCTGGATTTCGATCAGTGGACATGGTGGCTCTTCGGAAAAAGTGGGGTTTGTGGATGATGTTGCGATTCCGATGCTTGAATCATGGAAGGAGGAGCGGACGTCGTCGATTATTAACGGTGAGACGGACACGGACGGATAACACCAAAGCCGTTTGACTGGCGGCGCCTTTTCATTGGCCGCTTCCGAGTCCTCACGGCACCGCAACTGATTGAAGCAATGCAACGTTTGTGCAGCCAACGGATTATGGCGGAATAAATACTGACAGCAAGTTCAACATCACTCCATACCATTTTGAATGGTTTTCTACAAAGACAGTTGATAATCATGCCACTTCGCCGCTCACCGCCGCGTTGGTGGCTTTGCAGTCAGTGACAGACTCAATGAGCGCTTGATATGGCCCGTACACCGATCACCAGTTTGTCCTCTTTCTGTCTAAATCGAGTCTGCAGACAGATAGATGCATGGATATTCTGTAGGCACGTCTTTATTGGTCAGTGAATGTCACGAGGAGGCAAAGCACTTGATCTTCAGGCTGTCTAGTGCAACTAACTGCCAACATCGGCGTAAGGCCATTGCTTTTCTTACAGCAGACTACGTGACCTGTCTAGAACTAAGTACAATCGTCTCTCGCGAATAACTAGCTAATTGTCTTCTACTCCGGCGATCTTGGTTGATCCAACTCACTTCCGCGCCTCGTAACTCGGGTACCGCCTTTCTGACTTCGGCATCTTCAATAGCCTGATGGACCTCTGGGACTGTGAGATTCGTTCAGGATTGAGAATTTCGCGGTGTACATCTTCATCCCACATCGGGTTATGGCCAAGCTCGATTTGGTCGAGCCAGAGGAATTTCTTGGTATCCGCGTTATGAACTGCAGCAATGGCGGTGACTTCGTTGGCAAGGTGCAACATTGAAGAGGTCATGGTCTCGACTGGTCCGAGCTGAGGGGCTTCTGTAGCCCTAACCATAACCCTAACCCCAGAATATCAAAGAACTTCAGTCTTAATAGATTTATCCAGGCCTTGTGAAGATGCTCAAGTTTGAGAGGAAACCGACTTGCATAATGTCCATCTTGCCTCTCGGATTCTTACAACGACCTCCCGAGTCGCAAGGACAGGTAACGTACACACCTTCACCAGCATTGAAGATGCCATTGTCATCGGTGTACTCCTCATCATCGACAAAGTTTTCATCATGATACTACGCCTTGGCCTGTCCGTGATCTTTTCGATACCTACTGTGTTAAGGTGAAATATTGTTAGCCAGCAGGTAGCATGGCATGGATAGGTTGATGATATATATATGAATTGGCGATAGAAAACATTGCCCCGGTGGCATGTGAATAGCCAGTGAAAGACTTCTTTGGGTGGGAAACCAACAAGCTTACGCAAACCGGAACACTCGATCACGTCAACTGCAGTCAGTATTTCCTCCACTTCCCAGTCATCAAGGTTCTGGAAGACTCTAATCGTAAGACAATTGTGGGACGTATCATCGACGGGGAAAGCTGCTTGTAAGAAGAGGATCTCTGCTCGAATGAATCCTCTCTCCAGCCTGGCGACTTCAGTTACGGAGAGTGGTTGTTGTTGATTTCCAACTATGGCGATCAAAGTCTTGACAGCCTCGGAATTTCGTCCACCGCCACATAGCCGACCTTTAACTTTCCACCACGTCATTCCCGATTCCCGGCACAATAGCCGTCAAGTTGCATCTCCTGTCGCTCACGGGATTCACTCTGGCCATGGACAATATCCTAGATTACTACTCTATGGATGACATCAGGGCTCTTTATCATACGAATTCGGGTCTGTGCCAGTACATCTCCGACAAATATTTGGTTCACCGAGTGGCGCGAAAGCTCACAATTGAAGGTTGAAAGGCGGCCATTACCTTTGTTTGTCTCTATGATCTCGGCAAGGCCCTTAAATGAATGGGATTCCTCGATTCGCAATGGCTAGGGAAATAACCCGTTGAAATGATACTATTAATCTTGTCAGCTCCATAATTCTCCGTGTTCATACAGTACTTGGGAGGTGATCTCATACGAAAACGTGCTACTCCGTTTTAATTAGATTTCCGGGGTTCTTTGGGTAAGGATGAGCCAGCAAGTGACAAGCATGATGGTGTTGTTGCATGGTTGACGATGCCTCACGCTGCAGGCAGGGAATGAAAGGCCACTGTTGTCGTTGCTATCGACTTAGAATGTGGAATGTGCGAGGATGCAACGTTGGTCTGCTATCTTTAATTACTTTTTTAACCTCTGAAGTCATCCTGTGCAATGTATAATGATGGAAAGAATGAGAGCGATACAACGCTTTTCTCTTTTGTATCTTTATTTACCTAAGTGGAGTCAGCCCCTGAACCCCCGAACCCCTGAAGTGTGAGCTCCACCTTTTGAACATAGGTCCGGTGGACTAGACTAGTCCTCAATGACCTAGGTTTTTCCTCGCCAGGTAAACGGTACATTGCCGCGCACCCCTGGGAAGTCTGCAGAGAAGGTTAGGTGTCGGGATCTGCCTCACAACCCAACCTGGCTTCACTTTGGCTATTCAGCTTCATTGTCTGTGATAAGCCGCATCGGTCCTTGTTCATGGGAATTCTGGGCTCTACATCTTGTACAGATGAGCAACGAGAACTGATCATCAAATTTCCACCAGAAGGCTTCCTGGACATCAGTGCCGTGACGGATGCCGAGGTCAAATGTTGAGCGAAACAGGTTTTAGGATTCTGACCCGATATCGGGCCTCTTGTTATCAACGATGAATGTAATGCAGTGACATTACATAGGTACTACTAGTAAATCTCGACATAGTTCTAAAATTGGATAAAGTTTACAGTGAAAGGGCACCATCTGCACAAGGGTTAGGGCTTCCGAGCGATCCTCTTGGCGGCTCACACGGAATTTAACCGTTGCGGTCCTTTGAGTAACCCGCTTTTCCCTCTGATCAAACCGCTGCTAGGGATTAGTTACAGCGGTATAAATAAACATCAACTCTCTCCTCTGCACCGCCATCATCTCTTCTCGCAATCATCGACATTCCCCGTCAGAAATAAGCACAGCCGTCCTCAGCCCCTGAGTTCCTTGACATCATGGCTCGTACTAAGCAAACCGTGAGAAGGAGCAAGCCTAATGTAGTGACTTGGACGCGGTTCTATTTACCAGTTGATCAATAGTGGCCAACATGGGCTCACGAGAATGTGCACTTCGGTCCACTGAATAACGTGGACGGTGTCTGGAAAGGATAGCTTGGAAGAATGGTTGAAGATCCTGAGCAGGCTGCCTATATCGTCGGCAGGTTCTCGGGAATGTCATACGCAAACTTGTTTCAGAGTTCATCACTAGCCTATCTTCATGATCCTAGAGTGGGAAGACTTGGAGCACTTCAAAAAGTTTCAGTCTTCTCCTGCATGCGCGGAGTTTCTGCAGAATCTGCCTGAAAACAACAGCTTGCAAGTTTCCAGCGAGAGTTCCGCCTCGGCACTGAACTTCTTGTCTGCTCAAGACGCTTCGTCGTCCTCGTTCCCACCGTCGCCGGCATTGTCGCGATTTCTCACGCTGCAAGAGTCCACCCAAAGGCCCAAGGCGGTAAACCCCAGTTGTTCGAGCCTTAGTATGCTTGTCGAAATGCTGAATCCATTATAAACCTCTCTCGTTTGTATTCCAACCATTTTCAGATGTCGCAGTAACCCAATCTTTGGGAAATAGGCTGTTCTCGTACTAAGAAGAGAGGTTGATATTGGCCCTTGACAATGATGAATGGCGGGATTGCCCAGCCAGTCACATTGATTCCCAATTGCCCGGTTGCCTTGATTTTGCCTTGCCACGCCGTTCAGAACTTGTAACAACCATTGCAGTTGAGATAACGCCCATCATAAACCCCGTCGCATCAAAGTTGTAGATATCCACCTCCAAAATACCATACTTTGCAATTGTGTTCCGTACAAATGTAAACCAGCCGCCAATAACCTCTGGATCTTTGCATAGGGCCCTTTGGTAGTCGTACTACCGATTAAAACGCGTAGTGAGTTCTGGTTGCCGTTTAACAAAGTTGTGCGCCCAGAGCGCGCCGACGCGTCCCGCATCTCATTCGGCAAGCAATCGGTTGGCCATATCTTTCATACCAGACAAGCGAGGAGAAAATCCTTTGGAACCCAGATTTAAGATATACTGAGTGATAACCAGGTCTTCTAGATCGGTCAATTTTCTTGAATTGGCTGGAATATCGCATCGCGGTTGTTGACCGTGTCTCCGGCGACTGAGCTTTTTGTGGTCCACATAATAGATATTTGCTGCAGCTCTTAGGCTTAGTTTCGGATCATTCTGCATTGCTTGGAGTTCTAAGATTATGCTGCTTTTGTCGTTTTTTGGACGCATGTTGTGTTGTGAGAAGAAAGTTGAAAAAGACAGTTGAGGATGTATGTGTGGGCGCGATGTCGTGGGGCTTGCGCATGTGAACCACGTTATCAGAAAGTATAAGAAAAGATAAAGTTTTAGAAGCTTCCAGGGAGTTACAAGATAAGAGAAAGACCTTGTGTAAGGCCTTGAAAACTGATCGTCTTCGACTTTGGTTTCAGCCGCCCCTTCTTCCTATTCCTCCTGTTACTGCTGTTCCTCTTCAGACTTTTTCAATTCTAGTTTTCTCGCTAAATCATACTCTAAGAAATAACCTGGATCCATAAACCAGCCTAAGACCTTTCTCAGTAGCCGTTGATTCCGAGATCTACCCTGAAGTATAAGGCT
This sequence comes from Triangularia setosa, assembly GCA_033296915.1. Lineage (NCBI taxonomy): Eukaryota > Fungi > Ascomycota > Sordariomycetes > Sordariales > Podosporaceae > Triangularia > Triangularia setosa. The sequence continues at coordinate 12,664 of MU866364.1, read as the reverse complement.
AAGATCCCGGTGGGTGCGGATGATATTTCTTCGCCAGGTTCTAGGTCTCGGTGGTGTTGGACACCATATAACCAGGTGTTCGACTGTCTCTTGTCCTTCTACACAGCTTCAATAGGGAGTGGGTACCCCTGGGACTTTTTGTTTGAACAGGAAGTCCCGTAGACCTATTACTCCGGTACGGGCCTGCACTAATAGGGAACTTTGGGCTTTGGTAAGGTTGCTGTGTTTCTTCAGCACCTGATCGGTAATATATACCTTAAATTATTCGTAGTTTGCTGCTGCTGAAAACGGTAAGCTAATTTCAACGTCGCAGTGACCAAGCCGTATTATGCAGTCCCACAAGTTACCCGGTGCTACAAGTTCTGGGGGGTGGGGCACACTCAGCGGTTCTGCCGGAAGTCTGCGTTGTGTCTACGGTGCGGTACAACGGCCCATGGGAGGGAGGGAGGGTATGGGAAGCCCAATGCCCTGCCCACGGCAGTGGTAGTTCAGTTAGATTTTGATGCTTCAACTGCGCAGGGAAGCACCCGGCCTGGGTACATTGGTGCCCAGATGCGGTCAAAGCCCGGGGTGCGACTAGGGAGGCATACCAATACCGGCCAAGGACGTTCGACCTTTCTCTACTAGAACAGCAAAATCAGAGGGATGTACTGGATTTGTCAGATACCTAAGGTCATCACAGTTTGAGAGAGATAAATACATGAGCAGACGAGCAGAGCTGTGGGACGAAAAGATTTCTCAGCAAGGATCTTGAGGCCACTGAAGATTATTGAAATGAATTGAACCTATGTTGTTCCAAGCCCTGAACTCCAGCCCTTGTCACGGCGAACGATCCAAGGCAGGTAAAGCTTAACCTAGTGGTGAGGGATATAACAGGGCCAGGAGTGGCCTCTTGCGCTTTAGACCAAGAGGTGGGAATGCAGGGAGTATAGCCTAGGGCTGGCTCCTTTGACTTGTAGCACGGGAAGTCAGGAGCGCCGACCTTAAGGAGATGGTGTAGGTTTTCACCGGACTAAGAGGCTGGTCCGGTTTTCCTATACAACAGGATAGAAGTAGGACCGGCACGCCTATCGGGCACATCGGTTGTAGGAGCAAAAAAACAAGGAAAAAAATCATAGTGACAGTTGTTTCTAGATGATGCTGAAATAACATGAACACCAAAGAGGGTAGGGTACCACTTGTTATTGCAACACCCGATAAGCAAGGCCGAAAACGGCAAAACATTTCCCTCGACCGGAAAGAAAACGGAGTATGAATAATAATAATAATAATAAAATTCTCAGGAACCGACCCGGAAATCGTACTGACCCGAGCAGAAGCAGAACGCAAAGCCTTGGACCGACCCGTGACCCTGACCTTGACAACGCTCCTGAAGAAGTATCCACCCCACACAAAGCTCCTGCGTCTCGACATAGCTGGAAAACCTGGTGGACAAGATTCACAACTAGGCTCAGCCGAGGGCACGTGGAATAGACACAATCAATCCTTTCAGTTGTTATCAAGAACCAATATCTACAATCATAGGTACTTTCTACTTTTCCACACTTCCATTAGGGTATCCAATCCTACTTCAAATCATCAATAACCATTGGCCGCCCCCTTTCTTCCCTGTCAAAGTGACTAGAATTGCCAACGGCGTTTGGCGGTGGCGCGTCTGCCGCGGAAGCCACTCGGAAGCCTTGGCAGCATGACATGCACTCGGTGGGATCAAACGGCGTCCCGCACACCCGGCAGTCAAAGTCATCACATGGATCGGTTGGGTTGGTTGGGAAGTCACCTCGGCCGCCTTCAAAAGTGTACAAGAGGCAACCAGCTTGGCAGGTGCCGCCAACGCCGCCGTTGTTGCCTGCGAGTAAAAGGGTTAGCTGGGTTGTTTTTGGGAGAGTTGGGTGTATGCGAGTGAGAGAGTGAGTGAGAGGCCTCATGTTGTGCACCTACATTTAGTATAATCCTCCCTGACAAGCAAGTAAGCAGTGATCAAGCTCGGCGACCCAAGCGGGAACCCAAAGCTCTGCCTTGGGACCGTGGTGACACAGCCGGCAACCCACTCGGCAGTGTAATCGTAGTTGACGCCGTGTCTATCGACCCAACGGAGCCTGACAGGCGGGTCGCCCGGTCCGATGGTGTCATCGGGTTCCATGTCAACCCGCATATTGCTAAACTCCTGTGAGCCAGAGTCCTGCTCGCTAGATTGGAGGTCGGCGTGGCCGGGGAAGTCAGCCTCGTTGAAGCAGTTGATGGGACCCCGGGTGAGCGGCCTAATACTGGGCTCCGGGGTAGAAGAGGAGCTTGAAGACCCTACAATCGTTGTTGTAGGCGCGACGTAGCCACTCGTGTTTGGATCCTTCGGGTCACGGAACCCTGGGGGCGCTCCGGTTGGTGTCGGGTTGCACCAATAACCGGAGCAAACGATCCCACCGCAGGCTGTGCTCTCACCTTGGCATGTCGGCCCGGCGGTGGGACCTGGAGTGAACTGGATTGTTGTCCCTCCGGCCCTGGCCTTATTCCGTGCCAAGCGCGAGCTCATGGCTCCGTACACCGAGTTTGTAAATGCTGCACCGAAGGTCATGGTCGCCCACGTGTCCTCGTCCCAGTTGCCGATGGGGGCGGCGGTTTGGGTTCCAATCACGTCGGTGGAGGAGTCTGAGACGCTGATGGAGCAGCCGCTGATGGTTTCACATCGAGTGGTTGATGACCTAGTTGTGCCGTCCTCGACAAAGTTGGTTGTTGTGCAGGCTTCGGCTGTTTGCGTCTCGCACTCGGGTTTTGACTCGGTGGTGAGCCGGTGGTCCCACCCGATGGTGATCCGGGGCCAGTTGGGGAGGTTCCCCTCGATAGTGATGCCAGGAGGGGGGTCGATAATATGAATGGGCGGGGGCCCTGGCCCGTAGATTCCTGGTGGCAAAATCCAGTGCCACGATCGTATGCGGAGCTCGCCCCACGAGATACAGAAAAAGAAGAACCAGGCTGTGCAGGGCACGTGTACGCCGTCGTCGTCCGGCTCGGGCTCATCTCTTTCCTGCTCCTCGGGGATAATGAGGCCGTAGGGGGGCCAGTCAGTGAAGATGGGCAGCGGTTCCTCGGTGAAAGTAGACCCGGTAGTCCAGGCTGTGACTAGAGAACAGTCGACAGTAGCCACGGCTGTAGCGGGCCCGAGGAAGGTGAGAACACGTGTGGTTGGGCACGCAAAGTTCAAGGTCATTTTCACATCGTCAGTACACGTCGTGGCGACCGCGATTGCTGGCGTGGCAAAGACGATGGACGTCTCTGCAGGACAGTCAATGGTGATGGCTCCAGTTGAAGCTGGGAACGTCACCGTCGTGACCGTGGCGCCGGGGACAGTGATCGGGATACTGATGGGAGTAAAGTACGTGGTGCTGGTGGCAAGGCCTGTACTGCTGTTCATTGTGGCTGGGTCAGTGAACACGATAGAGGGACCCCCGTTGATCTGAGGCCAAGGCGGAAGAGCAATCGTTCGAGCTGTCGAGCTGCCCTGCCCGTTTGGTAACGTCACAACCACAGGTGGGATGCCCACACTGGGATAGATAGTGATGGGCATTGCTCCCGATGTTGACACATTGACGTTGGAATAACCGATTCCATCCGTAACAATAGGAGGAATCGAGATGGTGAGAGTGGTGGTTTCAGTGACAAAGACGGTGGTTGCCACTCCACCGATCGTGGTGCTTGAGAAGCCTCCGTACTCCAGTGAAGTAGTGTAGCTACTAGGCCGAATAGTGGTTGATGACCCTAACGATCTTGTCGGAATGACCATCATGCAAGATTTGGCCGGGCAGCTCACTGTCGGTGTGTTCCAAACATTGGTATCGACCCACACAATATCGACGTTGTCAGACCCGGGGAGCGGCACCCATACGCTGACCTCGGTGGTGAAGCCTCGCTGATTGCCGTCGTGTGGGACATTGGTGTTGTCGATACCCGACGCGATATTGATGGTTGCCACCGTGAACAAGTTGAAGATGACCACGCCCGTTGAGCCCCTCACCTCCAGGATACGATCTTGACAATTGTTGGTAGGTATGCAGTCCTGGTAGTACTCATTGAAGAAGCTGTAGAGCCCAGCAGAGTGAATCATGACATCCTTCGAATCGATAATCTGCATTCCCCAAGCGTAGTTGCACCGATCGTCCCACACTTCAGCAGTAATTTCGCAGTCGCTGAAGTCCGGGTCGTTGGGGAAAGCGGCAGCTGCACGGAATGGTTCTGGCGGCCTGGGTTTGGGCTGATAATAAGGCGACTCGGTCTGGATGTGGCCCAGGTACACGCTCTTAGCACCGCTAATGAGATAGTTGTAGAGCACCGAGTGCTCGGAGCCACCGCCATAGAACCACGATGGGCCCTGGGATTCAATAAGCATACCGCGGGCGCCAAAGATGGAAATCTGGGTTGAGCTTGAGTCGGGTTGGTTGACGAGTGTCTTATCGTTGTCATGATCGCTCACCCACGCCCACACGTTCTCGAAATAGCCATTGGCTTGGGATGTAATGCGGAACATCATGGAAGCAGCGATACATTCAGCGTTGTTACTGAACTTGGGGCATGTGCTGAGGTCGAGATCAGTACCCAAAGCGCCGCCGACACGGAAATGCGAGTCCCACATCGCCGCTGCTCCTTGGGAGACTGCTGCGACGTTCCACTCCATCATGATGGCGCCAGCTGTGGCACCACGTACTGAGAACATCATCTCGGTAATCTCCATGGTGCCGATATCGCCCTTGTTGCCGACCTGGACCATGACCTTGGGATTCTTCATGTCACTGAAGTAAAAGCCAGATCCTAGAATCTGAGACCACAGAGAGCCTTGCACGACCGACCCGGTTGGAATATTCACCGTGGAACCGACGGCATAGGCTCCGGCTGGGAAGTAGGCGATCTTGCGTTCGTCCAGAGCACGTCGGAGAAAGCTGTTGATGCAAGACGCCTGGTCGCCGGTGGCGTCATTCTTGCACCCACCATCCGTAGTCGCGATCAAGAACTGACCAGTGCCGTGTCTCTCGTATTGCGGCCGTGAGCGTACATAGAGCTTGCCGTCGGAGTCGTTTAGGCCCTCGCCCCTGCCAGGGGCTTCCACGGCGCCAGTCTGCGTCGAGCCTTCTGAGCCGTTGTATCGCTTGCCAGTGGCCCACAGGTCGGAGTTTCCTGAGAGGAGGGTGCTGCCACCCTCAGCCAGCACCGGGCTGGCGACGTTGTTGAAGAAGGTGTTGTCAAGAACAATGTTAGGTGCGTTCGGAAGGCTGTTTGTCAGGACGCCAATCAGTACATCGTTGATGCTGGAATCAATAAGAGACACGCTGCCGATGCCCTGACCACTGTCACCACCAACTCCTGAAATATTGAAGGCAATAGCGCCGCCATTGACGGTGATTTGTTGCCAATTCCAACCCCAGTCCCAGATCATTTGTACGGCCGTATTGCACTGGTTGAAAACAAGGTTGCGTGCTGTGTACTGTTGAGAGCCTGCCCGCCAGCCGATGTTGCCGCCGTTGAACTCGATGTCAGACACGAATCCGCCACTGCCGTTTTCGGTGAAGATACCAACGGCCGTCGTAGTGCCTGTAGTAGGCATATCAAATACCAGATTTTGCAGCGATGTAGCTTGAGATACCTGCCAATGGATGCCAGTGGGCACAAGCTCTTGGTCATGCTCGGCTGTCGACTCCGGCATGTCCTTGAGGTCGAAGCGAAAATTGCGAATTTGGCGGAAGAACTGATTCTGGTTGATATACCACTGCTTCCCTGACGCTCCGGGAATGTAGGGATCCACGTCAAATAAAGCGATACCTTGGAACTCGTCGCAGCCTTTTATGACAGGCATGTCGTTGGGGTCACCGATGAACTGCGTATAGTAATACTGAATCACAGGGGAGCAGATCTTATAGGTGCCTGGTGGAAAGTAAACGATGGCGCCCTGTGAGAACGTGTTGCCACATTCCTCACCGCATCGTGTCCGGGAGTCACCGACTGAGTCTTTGTTCCAACTAGCTGAGGCTGCATTGAGAGCTTCGGCTGTGTCTGTTTCTCCCGTGTTGTCTGCGCCGAAGTCATCAACGACATTGCGAAAGAACTGGTAGTTGCCTCTACCAGCATGTGGTTGCTTTTAAACATATTAGAGTCAATTCTACTTGATGGGCGAGCTCAGAAAGGGCGTAGACTTACAGTTCCCAAAGGCCCCAGACTCGCCAGCCAAAAGTCAGACAATTGTCGTTTGCGCTTGGCACTCAAGTTCGTTCGCTTGATGCTGCTGTCTCCGTCGTAGCCACCACGGAGTACGGTGCCCTCCTGAAGGTTACTCAGGTAACTGTCCAGGCTGCCCGAATAGGCCCAGACCGGGCCATTCTGTCTGCCCTTATCGGGCGCTGTCTTGTAATAGTTGTGCTGGTTATCAACCATGTATGCCGGAGCGGGCTGTGAAGGGAGCCATCAGCATTCCATATTCTTGAAAGTGATACAGGAAGCCGTGGCATACTCGTGGATTGTAAGAAACCTTGGTTGTGTTCCAGCTACCAGTCGTGTTCAGACCCCGAACCGTGCTGGCTGAATGCACGAGACTGCATTGTGCAGCCAGCACAGTCAAGAAAAGAGTCGATGGTGCCGTCATAATGCTGTACTGGCTCAGTACTGACACCAAGGTCGACGGGACGCAGAGAAGAGCGTTTGACTGAACGTAAAAAACATGGTCTTGGGAGGAGGGCATGCACCATGATTTCATCTGAAGCAACACTTACAGTGAAAACAGCCTTGCCACCGAAGGGGCAACTGAGGCCAACGGTGCTATGACCGATGTAGACACTCTCCGGCTTTGGTATTCGGCAAGTAGGTAAATAGGTAATTTGGGTCGAGGACGGGCCATCGGAGCGGTCGGTTGGTTGGTCATGCAGGACTCACCTTTCAACATTGGCAATATCAAGAGACGAGGACAGGGCTGCATAACCCCTGAATGCAATGGAGAAATCGACGCACTGATCTTCAAGTTACCCGTTCCTTGTCCGAATTCCGAAGTGTCTGCCATCTAGTCCATGGCCATGAGGCCATGTGCCGTCATCCATGGTATGATTAGGTAGCGACGCGGTGTGTAAATGAACTGCCAACGTGCGGCGCGGTAACTGAAACGTAACCATTCACTTCTATTCTGTTTATTCACAATGTCATCCCGTCCATAGATCAGAGGATGGGTCGGACTGTTCACTAGAAACGGCAGGTAGCGCTCACTGTGCAATAGTGCAACTTGAGAAATACGAACCTGCATCGCAGGGTTGAGTACCTCACAATGCCAGTAACTGGAAGACAGCATTGTCTAGTCACATCACGAGAGCTACGTGACTACCTTAGCTCCGGGGTTTCTTGCCGCAATCCGTAACATGTAGATACCTGGGTGATTATAAGTTGACATACTTGGGTTCTTTTTCTTCTTTGCCCATCCGAGTCAACACAATTTGGATTCTGTCTATCCGTCAAAGTCTTCAGCAGCCCTTACCAAAAGTCTTGGGCTCTTTGAATTCATTCAAAACGTTCTCCTCTCTCGAGATGTTCTCCAAGCTCGTCAACCTTGTTCTCTGGCCCTCTTCGGAGGCGCCATCGCAGCACCAAGCTTCGCCCGGGGCTTCATCGAGGCAGCTCGAATCTGTTATGAGACTGAAACACCCATTCGCCTCTGTTACACCGCACCCGACAATATTCCGCAAGATGTCCTGGTCAATGATGTGAAGTTCATCGCCTCCTACCTTCGGGCCTATGGTGCGCAGACCAGGGCCGGCCGCCTTTTCAACATGGCCGCCACTGATGCCCCTGACTGTGGCGAATGGCTTCTCTATGCCCATGGGACTGCACAGGCTTTCGCTAAGCACATCGACCACATGGTCAACTCGAGCGTGCTCTTTGCCGACATCGCCACCACCATCGATGGTGGTGCCACTGCCAATTCCACCCAGCAGGCGACGGCGCTTGTTGGGTGTGACACCGACGGCGGATCTTTGGGCGTTCTCGTCAACGCCACTCACCCGACCTACTCAGGGTCGACGTACCCGGCCGGCTACCAGACCAGTGGCATTATCATCAAGATTGTGGCTTCGGGCGTGTAGGAGGGCTTGGGCCTGTACATAGATTACTGCGTAGCAACCCAGCACAATCCAAGTCTCTTCGCTAAGAAACTTTGAAGCTTGAGATAGACAAGCATTTCTTGTGTCCCAATTGAAGCCTTTTCCGTGCCCCTTGCAGTTTCTTGGTGGTTGATCATCATTCAATCAGCGGTAACTGGTTCGACGTTGGTTCCTGCTGCGCGGAACAATCCCCTGTCTGTATGATTCGCCCAATATCAAACCGTTTTTGAAGCAGCCTAACTGGGTTGGGTAAGGGGCCTGGCTACCCGGTGTGTCACCACTCCAAAGGTCAATCCGAGAGGGTGACATTCATGAAGCCCATTGATCAGGACTACATTCAGCGTGCCTTTGACAATAGTGCTATAAGGGCGTAACATTCATCCCACCCTGAACTATACGATTACGACATAAAACACGCCTCATAGCGTTCTCGCTTTTTTGTTGCCCAAAATTCTTACTACATGCAGGCACCGTGTTACGACATATCATGAACACACCCTTCCATCCAGATTGTAGATTAAATCACATGGTCTAAGGAACCTTGATACATGGACAAAGCACCTCCCATTTTTTGTCACATATTGTCTCCTGAACAGGAAGGTCATAGGAATGTATGATATGTAAATGTTGTTGGCGCATGTTCTGGAGCAATTTTCAACCGATCGCTAGGCCCAACAAGCAAGCTGCCTGGCTGCCTTGCAATTTCCGGGTTTAATATCCCGAAGACAAACAGTAGCCAACACAATCTGTAGTACTACCTAGGTACCGAAAGAACCATCGGGCCTTCACATGGGTCACCGGTCAAACTCTCATTATTTTCTTCCTCGCGGGGCGTAGCCTGACCTACTCCCTGGTCCGAGAGACCGGTTGGAAACCCATGCCGAACCATAGGTTGCCTGTTGGTAAAGTGATGAGAACCCTTCAGGCGAGGCAGACTCGTATGCAGAGAGGTGCTGACTTGCAAAATCATCCCAGGAACCCCTGCCAAGTGCCTATGCTTCCGGCATTCTGCGGACTGCTCCGAGATGACTTCTCACGAGGTCACACTCGGCTCTAGAAGGGGCGAAATGATCTTTCTGATGTGTGATTATGAGTTCATGCACAAGATGATGGTTTTGTCTGCACGGATATTGCGAGCGTTGCTATCACTACCAGCGCTGCTCTCCTCGTCCCTCTTGAATTACCTTCCGCACCAGGGCCCTCATCGCCGGCAACCAGATTCGTAGCTCAGATCTTTCCGTGAGCTCGCACCCAATGGCGAGAATCTCTTTTCTTCTGGGCTTGACTGCGTGTCTTCTCAACCTCCTGACTCCTACTTTCGCAGTTGAGATTTGGGACATCTTTACAGTTGACCGGACAAAAGATACCGATGGTGCCTGTAAGGCTCGAATGACCGTACTGGACCAGTGGCTCAGCGAAGGCAGTTACAGTCTTGATGTAGCCCTGAACGCCATTGATAACTATCTTACGGAACCGGCCGTTCGAGATGCAATGACAACATTCTTTGGCGTCCAACAAACCGAGGAGGGAAGGAAGCCTTCAACCATTGAGCCTATCAGAAGTAAGTATTGATCACTACCACGAATTTATTCTTTCTGCAAGACTATGTCCGCTTCGTTGCTCCAGCAGTACGCTTTGACGAGACTAACGTCGTGACCAGAGAAAATCCAATGGGTTCATTACTTCTTCAACCAGGAAAGAAACCCGAAGAAGAAGAACGAGCTTTGGTTTAAGGCAAATGAATACTATTTATTTTGTGACAGCGACTTTCTCGCGCGACGTGACAAAACTGACTCAGCACTTGATTTTCAAACCAAAGTCATAGTGGACAAGGACAACAATGAGATCAGCATCGATAAAGTACCTGGGTACGCCACAGCACTTAGAAAAGAAGCAAAGGCTGTCCCATGGTGGGCCGGGGCTAGCGGTCTAAATGGGTACTTCTTCACCGAATCCGGCGGCGATTACTGCGACACAGCAGGCAACTTCGGCCTTACTGCAAAGATTGAACTGTTCAAACAAGGCGCCAACGGCAAGGCTCAGAAAGACAGGATCGCCAGGAGCGTCATTATCTGTCCAAACGCCTTTGATCAAAATCAGCCAGACAGCTATAAGGAGGCGAACGAGCTCCTTGCCACGGGTACAAACCTTGCGGATGCTGTTCCCAAGAGCGCAACGCTGGTCCACGAGCTCTTTCACGCTATCCATGGAGGTGACTTTTCCACAGGGAAGGCTGAGGAATGCAAGTAGCCTGCGCTCCATGTCTTATGCTGTGGCTGACTGAAGAAACGGTAGATGACCTAGGCGCCTGCATTAAACTGGCCGAGCAACAGGTTCAGAATTCACGGAAAAACATCGAAAATTATATCTTCTTTATCGCCCATATGTATCATCTCTATGGAGAGGCAGACGGCGAAGAACCCTGGTCTATTAAGAAGAACTGGAACTTTCAAATAGAGTACATCAGTAACTCGAAGGATTTCATTTATGGAGCAACTGAAGACGGAGATGCGATGGACGTAGATGAATAAAGAAGGATGTAGGTTATCGCGGATTTCTAGGGCCATAAATTACAATATCAGGGTAGCACTTGGTGCTATAGTTTGATAGGTACATCGTCCAATCTGAGGCAGCCATCAGTCACTGCTTTTAAATACAGGCTACAAGAGAGCCATTGTTGCAAACCTAGTAAATTGGCATTGCTATCTCCGCAGGTGACCCAGAAACCTTTTCCGAGAAACTCATCTACTTAACTACGAACGATGCTATCTTGTTGTTCTATCTAACAGTAGATAGCGGCGGTAGGTATGGTTATCAACGTGTCCCACACCACCTTCTCTCCAGCGGAGGATTTTGGCGATGATACTCTATAAAATCCTGCACCTTTCGTCGACGCTCAAGCTCCTTCTCATCAGGCTCATAGGGGGGTTCATAACGCGGCACTTCAAGAACGTCCCAACGTTCCTGCACCCAAGACGTAACCGGAGGCATGACCTTGGCAACAGCTTCCCTCCATGATTCCCTCGCCTGCGGGTCCGCCGCAGATGCCGCTTCGTGCTCCGGGGTGGCACCATATTTACGTGGCCACAGGTGGAACTCGCAGATGACTCTGCTATCATCTTCCAGAGCCTGCTCCAACTTCCCAAACTTGCTTTGCACCCAGTTATCTTCTGCAAGCACCCAGAACCACGTCGTTATATTCGTCTCCCACCAAAGGTCATGCCCCTCAATAAACTCGGAGCCGGAAGGCTGAAATCTGCACAATTCTTCTCTCAGACTATCGTACGCGCTACGCGTGGAATCATCGTCTGTTTTTCGCGGTACTAAGAAGGCGTTGAGGGTTACGCGGCCCTCCACGTCTGCGTGGGGTATGTGGGTGCTTTCTTCTAAGATGAGAAATCGCGACGATGCCGGCGCTGGTGGTGATGACGACGAAGCGTCTTCAATAGTCATAGAACTCAGTGTTGATGAGGAGTTCTCGATGGAAGCTTGCAAGTTGTTGCTTTCGGGTAAGTTCTGCAGAAACTCTGCGCAAGCAGGAGAGGACTGAAACGCCTTGAAGTCTTTCAGGTCATGCCAGCCTTGATTCCCGACAACAAGGTCAGCCATAAATTGCGCAATCAGTATGGATGTCCTGTTTATTGACGCTCACTAATAATATACGCAGCCTGCTCGGGACTTTTAACCATTCTTCCCAGCCATATGTTCCCGGCACCGTTCACGTCTGCAAGTGGACCGACGTGCACATCGTAATTCACCGCCCATGTCGGCCACTCCTGCTCGACTGGCAGATAGAATCGCGTCCAGGTTATCACAGGGCGGCTGCGCCTTGCTGTTTGTCTAATGCGAGCCATGATGCCAAGGCAACAGTGTGATGAGGATGACGTTGCTGCTTAACTGACGAATGTTGGACGAGTGCGAGAACCAACGTTGGATATATGTATTGAGGCTAGGGCTTACAGATACTTATACCCTGCAGCTGATCACTAACAGCTACCTGATCAGTGGCAAAAGCGGGGTACCCGGACCGTCCCATTCCACTCAAGGCGGCGTTATGTGCTTATCAGGCAGAACCTAACCTCAATACCGGAAAAGGATTATGCGTAACCCTAACCCTCATGCGGCACAATTCCCCAATTTGGTAGGAAGATAACCCAGTCATTCAGCGTGCTGCCAAGTCCAAATCAGTAGAAGCTTGAATTCTCCTTCAGGCTTTCCAAAACGCCAGGTGTTACAACCCTGGGATATGGACGAGAATAATGATTGGTTGTGGAACCACGGGAAGCAAGGACCAATCGGGAGAACGCCTAGGAGAGCCAATCACGGTAAGGAACGGTTGATCAGTGCTCAGAACACTGAGCAGACTGAGCGGGATGCTCAGGGCGCTGAGCAGACTAAGCAAAGTGCTCAGTACGCTCAGGGTGCTGAGCAAGGTGAGCACGACTAGAAAATATCTATATATACGGAGGAACTAGATAGCTTGTAGATAGTTCCGCAGTATGCAATCACAGCTTGTATTCACGGTATCTTGTGTTTACATTGAGACA
>MU866363.1:5418-39686 GCA_033296915.1 Triangularia setosa | reverse complement strand
CCCATGATCCCAATGATCACAATGATCACAATGATCCTTCTAGGCTTTCCTATTGGCTATGTCCGTTCGACGTTATCCTGATTGGCTATTAACCTTGACGGCCCCACCGCTCCCGCTGTTAAGGTTGTGACACTGGTGGGAAAATTGAAAGTACCTTCCCCCTGTGAAAGTGCTTCACGTCCCAGTTGAAACATCCTTGCTGCTAAAAATCATGTTAGCTCGATAAATGTTTGTGACGCCATATACGTGGCTGAGACTTCTTACCATTGCGATTGTGAAAATTGAGGAATCGAAATCCTTTTGGATAGTGGAGGACTTGTTGGTGTCCGTTGCTTTTCATTTGAACGAGCCAGGTGGGGGCAATGAAATTGGGAGCTTCCCCTTGGGCCGGACTGAAGCAATCATCAGAAACTGCAAAGCATGATTGTGAGACGTGAAGAGCATGATGAGTTCTGAGATAAGAGGAAAACTCACGAGCTTGATTGAGAATTGTGCACTTATTCTGACTGGCAATAATCAATCGATGTTTTCCCTCTTTATCCCGGGTGATCAAGAGCTCTGCGTTGTGTATCAAGACAGCCTCGGTTTGGACCTGGGTCACCTGTCTGGGACGGGACAATAGTCAGTTTGCAATCCCACTAACGAAACAGCGGCTCTACTCACAGGCGTAGTGCCACAATCTCGTCTCGCCAAGGAAAGCTCAGAAACTGTACGAACAACTCCCTTCTCATTGCCTCAATATTCTGATAGAATGTTTTCGCAGCTGCGTTTCGGTTAAAAGCTATTTCTGCTGTTGGGTAGAATTGCCTACGTACCTTCGAAGGATACCGCTTGGAACAAAACGTTTGCTTTGGTCAGCTTATTGACTTGGTTATCATCAATAAAGCCAAAGCAGGCGATTTCTTCTAAAACAATCGTTACATCCTCTTCGCTCAATCTTATTACGGTGTCGTGGCAAACTATGTCTAGTTAGTCAGTGTTCATGGCATTGTGCAGATGCAACAACTTACGGTGGAGGACGCTTTTCGAAATATCGTCGCTCTTGTCGCTGTGGTAGATCAGCAGTTCTGCATATTCCTCTCCCCGACAAGTGTTGCCCTGGCCAAGGCTTCGGTATTGCAGAAGCGAAATTCCACTAATCCTGTCCTTGACCAAGGATCTGTGACCAACACCAAAGGTGACATCAGTGATCAGCTTGTAGAGACTCTTCGTGTCGCTGATCACAATTACAGCATGTTAATTGTCGTACCCCTGGTGATATGAGTAGCTACTTTAAGGACTCACCTTTGTATGTATAGCGCTCGAACCCTTGTGGCATCAGATGATAGATGAGCAAGCATGTTGCTCATACCTTGCTGCAGCATCGCCTTCGCTGCGGCTTCAGAGAAGCGATTGACAAATGAGTCTTCGAACTCCCGGATATCTGTCTCCAGTCAGCAGCCATCAGCGATAAAGTGAGTTGGGTAGTTTGTAGCTCACGTTCAACTGGAACATCACTAATGACCACAGATAGCAGTCGGTTTGTTGACGTTTCCAATACCTTGTAGAGTACCCATGATCTATTTTTGCCGCTCTGTCTGAAAAGGAAAGTGATTGGTGACAGTGCGACACTTTTGAGCATTGGGTGGCTGGTTGTATCATCACAACCGCACGCCAATAGTTGCGATGTCCAATGGTTCAGGTCATCCTGAAAATAGGCTCTAGAGCACAGGAGTTGTTGTGCATTATCCACAGTAAGCGAGACTTGAAACGTGATCAATCCAGCTTTCTTGTCGGAATTATTCGATAAGGACTGGCTGCTGGTGCTAGAAGTGGTAGTATCTCTGATATTTTGGGTCCACCAAGAATGGATTTCTTTGAGCATTTCTGTGTTTGATGCCAAACTACTTTCGATCCTAGAAGTACGGGAGCTATGGTAAATAATATTAGCTTGAGATCTTTCCAGATGAGATTAGCTTTCTATGAAAAGATTCACTCACTTCACAATGGTTCCTAAAACCAAGTGCAAGCTGTTGGTGTGAGCCATGAGCTGGCTTCGTAGGGTTGCAATATCACCAGTCTCGGTTGTCCAAGCTATTTTCTTGTAATTTCTGAGCAGGGTGTCACCCAATTGTCTAAAGCGCGGTTTGGGATTATCCTGAGCTGAGTCTGTTGTGAGAACGCTGTACTTGTTGACGAGTTTCTCGAGATGCCTCAATGTCTCGTTGCAGCTATTCAGCAACCAAGCCGCACTCTGTAGACCTTCGTTTTGTTCCTTGGTTTGAAATCGGGTGGGAAGCTTCGACGACTCAACCGAAAGTGCAGCGACGTCACCGCCATAAGCATCCTTGAAAGCAACCAAGGCCGAACTGAGGGAGTAGAGTTGGTTTTCAACCTCCCGAAATTCGAAGGGTGCGGATTTACGTCCGTTTGTAAAGGCTTGGGCGATTTTCCAAGAAATCTTGGACATGGCGATAACGTCGCCGATCGAAACTGGTGACCCCATAGTGTTTGATGCCTAAGAAACAAAGGCCGAGGTGTGGTAAAAACTGGTGTCTTTATAAAGTATTGGAGATACCATGTCACTGCATGTCCAAATGGTGAGCCTGGCAATGGGGCATCGTCTCAAAATACGATCCTCGCGAGCCTCTCCCAGCGGAATTACAGGATGCGTTTCACGTGTCCCAGGATTATCGAGGCACAGAAAACAATCTTGCCCTGCACACCAACTCGTACCTGCCACATTTAACACCCGTCACCTTCAGCGGAGGAGCACCTTCAGCACCCGGCGCCTGGGCGCCGCCATCACTGCATCCAAGACTCGCAACCTACACAGTTCAGGAACCATCTCTTGGCCGAAATGTGCTCCCACCCACCTCCATCTCCATCGAAGCCTCTGTCATCCAGGATACCGCCAGCATCACGGTCACTCAACTCTTTTGGAACGACTCGGACAGGATCATTAAAGAGGCCGCCTACACATTTCCTCTTTCATCTGGCTGCACCGTCACCGACTTCCATTGCCGCATCGGACATAGCAGAGCTCTGGCAGGCAGCATTAAGCCAAAGGAGGAGGCCCACGAGGAATTTGAACAGCACATCAGTAAACATGCCACGGGGGCGGCATTACTGGAGCAGGATACCAAGGAGGTCTTCACGACGAGCCTCGGAAATCTACCGGTCAGAACCAGGATCAGGATCACGCTCACCTATATCACTATTCTCAAACACCATTTTGCCGACCGTAAGGGCACAACCACGCTTACTGTTCCGACGTGTATTGCAAGCCGTTACGGTGACAAACCTCATGACTACAACGATGCTGCCTCGACGAACATCTCTAAAGGCCTAACACTACAGATTGAGGTAGTTGAGGCCAACAAAATGGTCTCGATCACTAGCCCAACACACAAGGTCGTTGTTGAAAACCAGCTAGGAACACGCACTACTAGCTCTTTCGCCGACCTTGCTGGTCAAGACTCCCAGAGTAGTGTCGAAACAGCCTTGGTGAAACTAGAGTGGGGTTCTACCTTCCTTGATCGTGACTTTGTCCTTGACATCATGACAGGCAGCCCTAGTGAGGAAGCCGAGTTACCCCAAGCTTGGATTGAGAGGCATCCTACAGTACCTAATCAACAGGCCCTCATGCTGACGATCCCGCCCGGCTTTACCACACGAGCGTCTGATCCTTCCAGTAAGACTGAGATTCTTTTCTTGGCGGACTTGTCAGGATCCATGACGGACAAGATATCGTCCCTTAGAGCTGCCATGCAATTCTTCTTGAAGGGCATACCTCAGGGCCGCAAGTTCAATATCTGGTGTTTTGGTTCAAGCTATAAATCATGGCAGCCCAGTTCAGTAGAGTATGGCGAGACTTCATATCTCTCTGCTGTTTCATGGGCTGAAGCGAACTTTCACGCCAACATGGGTGGCACCGAGCTACTTCCCGCTGTTAAGGCCATAGTGACTGCGCGTGATAAGAGACTCCCGACAGACGTCATTGTTTTGACAGACGGAGAGACGTGGCGCTTGGACGAAACCTTGGAATGCATCCGGAAACAGCGAGACCTGACTGAGGGACGTGTTCGGTTCTTCGCCTTGGGCATCGGCAAAGCAGTCTCCCATGCCTTGGTCGAGGGCATTGCCAGGGCAGGAGGAGGGTACTCCGAGGTAGTTCGAGAGGCGAGTGAAGGAGACTGGGAGGATAGGGTAGTAAGTATGACGGAGGCAGCACTGATGACGGACCATCTGGGGCCCATGCACTTGGAGGTCAATATCCTTGGGGGTGACGGCAGAAGTCAAGGTGCCTTCAAGCCCCGAGGATTACCACAACAAATAGTTCGCAACTTTTGCTAACATCTGATAGCGTCCAGTATCTACAACGCCGAACGATCTCCAGCAGATATATCCACGCTTAGCCCGTTCAATAGGAATCGGATCTATTTTCTTTTCGACTCCTTCAAGTCGTCTGAGAGCATCGCCAGCATCACACTCACGGCCAACACCGACCGCGGTACGAAATCCCTAGACATTCCTGTAACGACTCCCAAACGCACGAATACAACAATCCATCGGTTAGCCGCCCGTTCTATGCTCGAAGATCTGGAACAAGGTCAAAGTCATATTCATCTGGGCCCCAGCCGCCCATATCCTGGCTCTTGGGACGAACGAAACTGGGTGCGCAAAGAGGCCGAAAGGATTGCCTGCAAGTGGTCACTTGTCTCCAAATGGACAAGCTTCTTTCTCAAGGAGGAGCCCTATCATCCGGAGGCAGTCGATGCATGGTTTGCAGAAGGTGTTGTTAAGGTCGAGGACGAGCCTGGAGATGACCTCTTGCAATCGCGCGGACCAATTGCCGATGTCGCTATGCTTGAAGCCAGTGTGCCACCAGGTTCTTCCCCTAGTTCGGTTCTAGTTGGACAGCTTGTTTCACTGCCGGAGACATTTACATGGACTGCTCCTCCTCCCTTGTCGCAGTTCTCCACCCTCGCATCACGAGACTCATATTATCGACGGGCCGTTGCGAGAGTTGACGTTAGGTCGGCTGGCCGCTCTCAATATTGCGAAGTTAGTCCTCATTATATACGGCCACCCTCTGGCGAGTTCGATTCATACGTACATAGACTGAAGATGGGTGCAGGCCCCTCGGGCGAGTGGCTGATGCAAAATTCAAAAGAGCCGGCAATGCGTCGCCTTTCCAGGTCAATGAGTCACCCCAACCCGGCCACACTGTGCGACGCCAAATTGACAGACAGCTCATCCGATGGGGTTCGGTTGAGCAGAGAGGAGTTCACCGTTTCAACACAAATGGCATTGAACTCCAGAGTCGATCAGCCGAGACCACAACAGCTGAGCCCACTATCTCATGTCTTTAGTCAGCAAACGTCCGCTAGCCCAGTCCCTGAGGCCGTCTTGCTCGAGAAGTTGAGGCCTGCAAAAGGGAAGGCGAAATACTTTTCACAGCAAAACCGAAAGCCCACCAAAGCTACACCACCCAACAATGAAGGGGACAGGCGCTGGACAGAAAACCACGTCATCTCCGAGCTCCTCCGCTTCCAATCTGCCAAAGGGTATTTTTCCAGAGGGTACTTTCTCGAAACAGACGAAACTGATCCCTTCCCCTCTACCACTGCCAACTCGGGGGAAGGGGACAGCGAATACCTCCCGCTCCTCTGCGAATTCCTCGGCAAAGAAATCACCAACAGGCTCACTCTTCTCCGAGATAAAGACAAAAATGATCACTTGTTCGGCGAGGACATGGCCTTGAAGGAAAGGATCCTGTTCACGATTGCCATCTGTGTGCTTCTCAAGCGCGACTTTGCCTCCAAGCGGAGTCTGTGGATCTTGATGTGTAGGAAGGCGGATGGGTATCTAAAGGAACATATCAAGCGGGTGGATGAGGCTTTTGCGAAAGTGAAGGCTGCTGTGAAGGGTGTCCGGATTGAAGGCTATCAATCGCCAGAAGGGCCGCTGGTAGATGCCGATACGTACATCTATGAGCCCAAAGTCGAGATTGTGGAACTGGAGGTCAAAGACATTGGGACTCGGAGTATTGCAGAGCCTGAGATCGCTGGGATGAACCAGAGGGTGGTGGTGAGGATATGGAGCTCGACAATATCACAGGCGCGGTCCAAGGCAACAGCCAATCTACGGGACAGAACTCGGCGGTGGTGTGATTTGACATAGCAGATAGACGTGTACCACGAGTAACTGGGTATGCTTTACAGCGCTCTCGATGTCAATGCCCTCACTTCAAGGGACGAGCGTGGTGATAACAGCCTCATGTACAACACGAGACACAAGACAAAGCTACATTGATTCAAGAGACAGAGATAATTCCTTAAACATATTACCATTACTCTTAACACTTCAAGCTACCACCACCACCCATTGCGAATCACCCCATCCATTCTTGTTTCCATTTCCTTGCCAAGTTAACACCATACTCCCTATTCCCTTCCTAAGCTTTTCCACTATTACCCCTCACGCATGAATAGCCTGCTGAACCTCAGGATAAACAGCCACCATCCTATGATACAAATCCGGATGGTCCCGTATCATAACCTCTGGATCCCAGGCGCTCGCCACAAAAATGGTGTCGATACCGCTGCTAAGAGGGGTAGTGAACACATTGCAGATCTGCAACCCTATCAAGAACGCAAAGGCCACCACCACCGGGGTGAACCCTCCACCCGTGTTGTACGAAGGGTTGGTGAAGACCATGTAGCAGTAGGCCATCAGCGAGGTGGCATACCCGACAAACATGGCACCCATGCCGAGGACAGGGCCGATGAGGCACTCGTTGACTAGGGCGTCGATACCGCGATCTTTGATCATCCTGTTTCATGACTGTCAGTTTACCCTTTGCGACAGAGGGGGAAAGGGAGTACACATACTTCCAGGTATCCTTCGCCGCTGGCACATACGCCTTCCCATAAAGCGCAATATGCGCAAAAGCATACCGGTTCAAGAACTGAACCGCCCAGTCCAACAGCCCAATCAAGCACCCCACCAAACACCACAGAATCATCCCCAGAATATCGCCATCTGACGATGCCTGAGCCCTCGCCACAGACGCCAGCTGTCTCAAGAAGTTGATGATAGCCACCACCAAGCTCCCCAAGCTGATGCTGCCAAAGCTATACGTCAAACACCTCTTCAATGCACCCCTGGTGACACCCGTGGGATAATTCCTCGAGTTGAAGTACCAGCTCCCATACACACCCGCGATGGTAGTATGCACCGTATTCTTCAACCACTCCGAAATCCAGTACGCAGCAAAAGTAATAAAAGCAATCAAGCCAACCACCTTCCCACTCCCACATCCACCAGCACCTTGCCTACAGGCAGGGTTATTCGGATCAGGCTGGTACTTGACGTAGACACTAACGAGCGTAACCGAGAACCACGCCGCGAACAACGTAGCCAACAGCCCCCCAATAGCGCTGACAAGATAGACATGCCCAAACTTCTTTGAAACGTCAATAGCAGTCTGCAGCATCAACACGCTAAACGGAATGCGCGAGCGCCAGCTGATGAAGCAGATCAACTGAAAGACGGCAAAGATCAGAAAGACAATACCACCCGAGTAGTACTTCCTCGAAAGCATATACAGCGCCGTCGCAAACCCAAGCACCACATTCAGAATCCCCGTGATCCAGATAAACTGCTTTGTAAACTTCCTTGCAATCCACATGTACCCGTAGCTGAGCACAATAGCAGTGATAAGCACCCAGCCAAACAGCCAGATGGTATGCGTCGTCAAACCAAAGCTATTCCTCTGGCCAGAGATCCCGCCCGAGTTCACATTACGAGTCGCAGCTGTTGTTGCAAACACCACCCAAGTCAGCCCACGCCCGTCAAGTCAAACACCACCCAAACCCCCCTCGAACACGTACCATATCCCTGAATCGACATCGCACTCACAGCCACAAACCCAGCACACGTCGCCAGAAACAATACCCCCGCCCACAAGTCATTCCACTTAGGCTTTTGCACCGCAAAAACCTCCTCGTAGCTCGGGGGAGGCCCCATTTTCCCATCTGGCGGCCCGGGTGGCGGGGCGGTATACCCACTGTGATACCCTCCATCGTTCATCGGCACATTATTGTACCCTTCCCCACTCGCTGGAGGGGGAGGAGGAGGCGGCGGTCGATTGTAATATCCATTCTGGGGCTGCTGCATCTCATACGAGCTATTCGGCGGCGGGTACTGTTGATGATGCGGCGGGCTGTAGTAATTCGCGGCTTCACCACCTTGGTATGCCATTTTTTGTTTTGCGACCGGGAGACGACAACCTGATGGCGAAAGGTCCAAAAATTTGGTGTTTGTTTGTAAAGCTGTTTGATAAATCTGAAAGAGCCCGCAGTACTCAAGAGAGGCAGCCAGCAAAGCCTCGTTGAAGTTCTGGAAAAGACAAAGAAAGAACAGAAAAAGGTTTGGAGATGGATGAAAATCCCAAGGTCGGGCAGGATGAAATTGGATCGTTTGACAAGGGCTGCACAAGCTGCCGTGGACTGGACTGGTGGAATGTCTTGGGTAGTTGTGGATTGATGGGAATGACGTAAAGGATATGATTGGCACTGGGGGGGCAGATGCCAAGCCCTGGCGTTGATCGACATGGAAAGCACATGCTCGCTAATCTGGCGTATATGGGTGGATCCGAGATTTCTCTCCAGCTGCCTCTGCTGCTCCAAGCTCCAAGTTCCAAGCTTCATCCAGTCTTTAGATGCACCACTGTCAAAGTCGCCTCGGAATATTCAAAGTTGGTTTCTGTGAGGACTTTTTCAGATCAGACCTGAATCGATCTTGAAACTGCGTTCTCTTCTGCCAATCAAGTCATGGCTGGACGGCGCATCGCTTTGTCGCCTAGAGAACTGCCAAGTTGCCAAGACGGCTTTCGGCACACCAAGACGGTTTTCGGCACATGGCGCATCACATCAAGCCCCAACCCCTATCCTCTACCTGTTACCCCGTCAGATGTTTACTTTGTTCAGACATGATTTCTCTTCATTCCAACACTTCAATAGATTGCATTTTTAAAACGACCACATATGACTCGCCTTACGGATTTATCTGCCCTTTTAACAAACTGACATATCACACTGACACAGAAGCTACGACCTTACTTGGATCCTGTCTTGCCAGTAGGGATGTTGAAGAGGACAAGCCTCTTCTCCTCGCCCTCCTTCCAGTCGTTGAGACCCTTGTCCACACGGTAGTAGCCACGTCTCTCCAGTTGGATAATGTCACCCTTCTTCAGCTGGGCAGTAGCCTCATCGCAGAACGCCTCCTCCATGGTGGACGTGGTTGGATTCAGGAAATCCTCCATATTGTCTTCCTCTTGCAGGGTGTCCTTGGTGATGAGGTAGTCGAAATCCCAGAGCTCAGCAGGTACCAGCGTCTGGCTAGAGGCGAGCCAGGTAACCTTCTTCTCCGTCGTCTTAACATCGCCCTTTGCGACATTGAGCTCGCAAGTCAACGAGGCAATAGGCTCACTCTCAGCAATATTGCGAACAAACGCATTGCCCCAGGCCATCAGAGTGATTTCTTCACCCTCCTTGAAGCTCTTGGCATCGGCTTGATCCAACAGGATCTCGGGACCAAAGGCCACCTTCTTGGTGCCGATCTCCTTGTTCTTGGGGTGCTTAGGTCTGTCTTCCTGGAAGGGTTCAGCGGGAGCCTCGGCACCTATGACGGCCACCTTGACCAGATCCTTCTTCAGGAGAGCAGTGTGCCGAGGAGCGACAGGGTCGATATGCTTCTTGTTGGTGGCCCAGAACTTGGTCCAATCCATGGTAACTACGTTGCGGCTAGGCCCCTATTACTTTGTTAGTCTCACTGACAAGAAACAGAATGAGAGGTAGTGAGAGATATACCTGGGCAATGATGAATTCGCGCAAAGCAGCGATACCCATTCCCCGTCTCCTGACACCACGAATTGTGGGCATCCGGGGGTCATCCCATCCCCAAACCTTTCCGGTATCGACGAGCTTGGCAAGCTTGCGCTTGGAGAGGAAAGTCCTGATGAAGTTCATACGCGCAAAATCCCACATATGGACTTTGCGGATCTGCAGCGTCTCCTGGAACCAGGCATACTGAGGGTTGCGGTCAGTATACTCCGTGGACCTCAACGCATGGGTGACACCCTCATGGCTATCGACAACCGGGCAAGCAAAGTCGTACATGGGGTACATCTTCCACTTAGTACCAGTGCGGTGGTGGGGCGTCTCGACGTTGCACCGGTAGATGACTGGATCACGCATCGCCTTGTTGGGGTTGTCGACCGAGAGCTTCGCGCGAAGGCAGTTGGTCAGGCCTTCCTCGCTGCCTTGACGCATCTCCTCAAAGATACGCAGGTTCTCCTCAACCGATCTGTCACGACGCTTGGAAGCGATGCCGTTCCATCTCTCGTTACGCATGGTTTCCTGGTCGGTGTCATCGGTATATGCGTGTCCTTCCTTGATCATCTTAATCGCCATATCGTAAAGGTAATCAAAGTAGTCGCTCGTGTAGGTAAGGGTATCACATTTGATGCCCATCATGGCAAGATCCTCGATGATCGCATCCTGATACTCCTCCTTTTCTTTGGATGGATTTGTATCATCGAGACGAAGGCGAAGCTGACCTTTGTACTGCTGGGCAAAGTACCAGGAGAGAAGGGCTGCCTTGGCATGTCCAATATGGAGGTAGCCCGAAGGCTCGGGCAAGAACCTAGTCACAACGCCCTGGTCTGTCAACAGTCTGTTAGCACACTGAGCTCAGAGGGGCGCCTCCACGTTCTGTATCCACCACCTACCTGTATTCTGGAGGTTAAGAGCATAAGAACCACCAGCTTTGCTGGCCGCAGCAACCTTCGCCTTAGCTGCAGCATCCTTCGCCTTGATCTCGTTCTGGATCTCAGGGTGCATGACCTCAATGAACTCGAACCAGCGAGCGAGGTTGGCGAGGCTGCCGCGCTTGATGAAGGAGAAAGCAGCGCGGTTGCCACGCAGGGCCTGCCAGACCTTCGTGTCCAATTCGCTGAGAGAGTAACCATTCAAATAGGTGCGGAGGATGAGATGCTTATCGAGGGACTGAAGGCGAGGCTCGATTGAGCGGAAGTCAGCCGTGAGGAGGGCCTCAATGGGGTGGAGGTCTTCCAGCTTCATGATGGGTGGTGAGTGACGGTGACGAGTGTCGATGTAGGGAGTCGACTCTAGTGGTTATGGTGAGAAACAGTCACCAGTCATGGTGAGGGAGGTACCTTAGATTTTGGAGGGGTAGCAAAAACAGCCCCACTAGTGGCTCGTCCTGGTGCCCGGTTTCTGCCGCCACGCCAACCGTTTTGGCAAGGCGGTGAAGTCGAAGCTCTTGGAACCTGGTCAGAACTGGCGTTTGGGGCCTAAGATCCAAGGCCACGAATCTCAACGGGACCGGGGTCCAACTTTTTTCTGAAGCGGCAGCAATTGACAGTGTGAGAGAGTAGAGGCGGAGGCTCGCGACGTTGCGGTTTGTGTTCCTTTATACATCTCGCGATGGCTTCCACACACCATTGCCTTGCCTCTCTGGCAAGGCTCAGCCTGTCAACACCAGCCAGACCAACGGTCGCTTCAACAATACCAAAATTCCTCGTGCCATCGGTTGCGATACCGCAGGTCCGGCATGCGTCGGGTGGTGGTGGTGGAGGCATGCGCAAGAAGCCCGTAAAGAAGAAGAAGACCTATAAGACATACCGCAGCTACGATCTCTCGCCAATGGAGCAGTTCACGCTCTGTGATGCAATGAGGTAAGCTTCCTTTTCGAGTCCCTCGGTGAACTGGCGCATCGTTGCTCACTGTCCGTAAAGGTACCTCCGTGCTGCCGAAGTTGGACGTCCACCCACCACCGTCAAGTACGACCTCGCCGTCAAGATCAAGACCCACAAGAGCGGTCCTGTTCTCCGAAGTGCCATTCGTCTGCCCTTCCCCGTCAAGACCGATACCCGTATCGGTGTCATCTGCCCTGAGGGCAGCGCCCTAGCCACCGAAGCTCAACAACTTGGTGCCGTAGCGGTGGGAGAAGAGAGCTTATTCGAGGCCATCCGACGAGGAGAAATTGCGTTCAACAAATTGATCTGCCACACCGACAGCCAAGAAGCTCTGAAGCAAGCACAGGTCGCCAGGATCCTCGGTCCCAAGGGCCTGATGCCCAACCCAAAGCGTGGCACCATCACCAGCGACATCAAGGCGACGATGCAGGACTTGATCGGTGCGGACGAGTACAGGGAAAGAACTGGTGTGGTTAGAATGGCCGTTGGACAGCTCGGTTTCACGCCCCAGATGCTTGCGGACAATATCAAAGCGTTGATGTCCAAGCTCAAGGAGAACATCAACCAGTTGGATGATAACATGCCCAAGGCGATTGACGAAGTCGTCCTGAGCACAACCAACGGTCCTGGATTCAGCTTAAACGGTAACTTTGCCCCGACAGATGACAAGGTCAAGCCAGAACACCTTGCGACTGTCATGTAGCCTTTTGTTTCTCAATGTACAATAGATGTATGCCATGTATCATAATCCATGTATGAAGTTAAAAAAGAAATTGTGGAAATTGGGTATCTTGATGTCAGTCGCTCTACGCCTTGTTATGTCCCCTGGGACTTAGACCATCATTTCTCCTTCAAGACCTTTACAGCCTCTGCTTGAGCATCCAAGGCCCTGTAAATCGCCAACGATTTGATGACGCGCCCCTGACCTTTTACTCCAGCTTTCCGTGCCTCTCTCACGGCTGTGCTAAGATCAAGCAATATCGTATTCCGACACCGAAATATCCTCTCCTCCGTCTTCTTCACAAACGGAAGATCCCTCCCAATAGCCCCAGCGAGCGCTTCCACATATGCATACTCCCTCACCAAAGCAGCCAACTTCGCCGGACTACTACTGACAAACTCCACACCGTCTTCCTCCACTGTCTTGTCCTCATCGTCGCTCCCGAGAATTTCATCATCATCATCCCAATCCTCCTCATCACTACTATCCCCATCTCTCTTCTTCTGCTGCTGCTGCCCCGTCCCTCCCACCGCCAGTCTCTTCTCCAACCCCGCGACTCGCTCATCCAACTCAAGCATCTTCCTCCCCGTCTCCACCGCCCCCTTCACATCCTTCAACTGCTGACTCAACCCCCCAACTTCCGCCCTCCTTTCTCTCACCCTGGATTGAACCTCCTCCACAGCCCTCCTGAAACCTAACAATGCCACCCTTACATCCTCAACGCGTTCCTCCCCACCCTTGAGCTCATCCCCCAGCCCCAAAAAGGCTGTGTAATTCGAATTGACAAGCTCTAATAATTCTGCGCTGATAGCAGAGCTTCGATCGCGGAGCTCAGAGCGGAGGTCCTCGAGGGTTTGATGCCTTGAAGCAGGGCCGCCGGTGTGGAGGGTGGAGAGGTAGGAGGCGGGGTCAAAGTCGGGGGCGAGGAAGTCGCGGCGGGAGAGGGCGGCAGGGAAAGGGAGTGAGGAGGAGTTTTCTAGGTCGTCGTCATCATCGTTGGAGGGGGTGGAGGAGAGGGAGGAGCGGCGGCTGGTTTTGGATTTGGGGGATGGGGGAGAGTGGAGGTTGAAATTGGAGGAGTAGGAGGATGTTGGGCGTGAGGTGGGGGGGAGGCCTAGTTGGGCCATTTTTGTTTTTTTCCTTTCGGGTGCACGGCGTGGGTTGGTTGGTGTCGGTTAATGTGAGTTTGGAGGATGGGAAATAGCTTGGGTTGGTCTTGGTTGTTGTTGAGATGTTACCGCGATACTGGGCTTCTGGATATGTTCAATGTCTTGGCAAACTATGGGTCCGTGCGTCAAGGCTTTGCGCAAAAGTAAAGATGATATCAGATGCAAATTATGAGAGATTTCCAAATGCGCTTTCTCTGGGAATACTGTCCACAGGTACAATACATTCAGATACTGGCTCTGAAGAAGTCTGAGAGCTGCAGGATGATTGCCACAATCACCCTCTGATACATTGAATTGATTTGACTTCAAGCCTGCGTTCTTGAGGCCCACTTGCTCAGCTTCTAAGAACAGCTCCCCACACGACCTAGTGTGTCTGCCAACTAGTTTGAGGAGTGTCCTCCCTCTCCAGAGTCCAGCCTTTCGGGGCAAACCTGGACTTCCGGGCGCTAGTTGGTGATGGCCTTGTGCACCTCGTAGGATGTCCGATATCGCTCGCTTATAGACGGACTCGGACAAACCGCCGCCAAGGAAAATTACCGTTTGACATTATGAAAACTCGAGGAGAGCCACAAAAAAAAGACAAAAAAAAAAAAACCACCAAGCGATAGACCGAGCGGATTCCGGTGGTGACCGAAGTGATGACTGATGGATTCTCCGGGTTCCAGTTGGGATTTGCTGTCGAAGCGGTGGCCCTCATCACTCAGGTGTCAGCGTGGGGTTCCTTGACGCAGCATGGCACCACCACCCCTCGCTAGGCCGTCTTGGGTCTAGCGCATTCCTATAATCTTATCAATCGAATCAGTGGGCCGACTGACATCTCCATCTCACCCTTTGCCGAATCAAAGCCCTCAGACTCCTTGGCCTGGGCGAGAAGTCCGGCCTCGCTAGCCCGCACTGATCCGGGGCGTCTTCGGTTTGAGCAAAAGAAGAGCTTTTCCCCCGCTTGATTCGGTTTTTCAGGACCAAGGCCCTCAAAATCTTCTTCCCACAACATCGTCGTCATCGCCTTTCTCGACTTTTGATCCCGAGCCCGCTCACCGACAGAGCAGCATCACGTGTCTGCCACAACCCCCGGCTCATCCAACGAAACCGCCATCTGGAGTGATCCTGCGGATTTGCAGACTCTCCTGTCGAAATTATTTTTGATTGTGGAGCGACTTGTCGCATATTTCAAACGCGGCATTTACAGACAACCCATTCTCACAGTTCGACTTCATCAAACCTCGACTTCATCATTGAATGTCATCTCCCCGCGTTTCTGATACCGAGAGGAGGACTCCCCCCAAAATCGGCCCTAGTCCTTTTCGCTGGTGACATAAAATTCGGCTGCACCCTCCGGTCAGTCGCCTCGAATCGGGTACAGTCATCGACTTCTGCACCACCAACCCCCGTGGCCATCTGATCATTTGGTTGGCAGCTGACATGGCTGCCGTTACTGCTGCTTCCCCAATCGGGTTTGGGAATACCGACAAAAGAACTCTTTCAATCACAACGGCGCTCAGCAGAGATTCGCCCAGCACCGCCTCCACCCCCGCATCTGCAGCCTCCCCGTCTAACGTCTCCACTCCTACATCGTCAACTTCTGTGGCAGCGCCTCCCATTGCCATCCGCCCCAATGCGCCCAACAGGCCACCTTCCATCAAGGCCTCGACTCCTTTGAACATGGCATCGCCTGGAGTTATGTCACCGGGCTCCGGATCACAGCCTATGGCGATGAGCATGACCAGCAAGGAGTGGGTCATTCCTCCCAGACCCAAGCCAGGCCGTAAGCCTGCCACCGACACTCCGCCAACAAAACGCAAAGCTCAAAACAGAGCTGCCCAGAGGGCCTTCCGTGAGCGTAGGGCTGCTCGTGTTGGGGAGCTGGAGGAGCAACTAGATGAGCAAAAGGAGGAGCACGAACGGGTTGTTCAGGAACTTCAGGAGCGTATCAATCACCTGGAGGCTGAGAGGCAGACACTGAATTCTCGATGCCAGTGGTTGCAGTCACAGCTTGATAAGGAACGGCAGGGGCGCAACTCGGTGGTGTCAACATGGGATTCGCGATCACCGACTTCAAGTGGAAACAATGGACATCTTCCCACACCAATACAGCCTCAGGCGAACCCGCTTGCCAACATCTCACAACCCAGACGACCATTGCAGCCTGCTCCGCCCAAGAACTCGGTACCGAATGCCGTCCCCATTGCGGAACCTCGCCCTATCACCCAACCGTTCTCCATCTCTCACATCATCTCACCACCCGACGAGATGATGGTACCCATGGGTTGCGGTGGATGTGAGACATCTGGTTCATGTGCGTGTGCTGAAGTTGTGCTCCAGGATACCGAGACAGCGACGGGATGTGGTAAATGCACGCTTGGGTCAAGTTGCGAGTGTTTGGAGGAAGCTCTCAGAATGCCTGATCTCAAACGACCTCACTCACCAAGTTCACCACCTTCAGCACCTGAGGAAAAACGGCAGCGTTCAGATGCTGGGCTAAGCATGGAAACAGATTTTACCGCCATGTTTGCTAAGGACAACAGGATGTCTCTTCCAATGGTTACCCAGCCACCAGCTCAGTCGTTACAACCCATGATGTCGCTCGAGGCTAGGGATTCTTGTGGCTTTTGCAAGGATGGAACGTACTGCATGTGTGCTGAGGCTCTCATGAACCCCATGCCCTTCCAACAACCACTGCTGCCACCAACCCAGCTGGTTGCCGAGCAGACGCAGACTCACACACCACCACCATCAGAGGACGACGTCGTCCCAATACCTATGGAAGTCACTGCAACCGGTGCTATCAAGCTTCCAGGTCCTCGTTTCAACCAGAATCGTTCTACCAACACCAACACCACCCCCGCTAAGCCCTCCGGTGGTCGGTGTGGTCCCAACGGCCCGGGTACCTGCGCCCAATGTCTCTCTGATCCCAAGTCAGGCCTCTTTTGTAGGTCCCTAGCAGCCAACTTTGAGAAGAACAACCCCGGCGCAAGCGGCGGTGGGTGCTGTGGTGGTGCCGGACCAGGAGGTGGCTGCTGCAAGTCAGGCAAAACCGACGCTCCCCAGTCTGCACCGCAGCCACTTCCTCCCATGATGACCTCCAACCCTAACGGCTCGTCGTCATTAGAGTCAAGTTTCCCTTTGGCTTTGTCCTGTGCCGAAGCATACAAGACCCTGGCTAGTCATAGGCACTTTGACCAAGCGGCCGATGAGATTGGGACTTGGCTGCCGAAGTTGAAGGCCTTGCCGGTTCCCCGGCTGGGAGGGGGCGGTTCCGGGTCAGGTGGACAAGGAGGGGGAAGGAATATCGGTGGGGGGCAGGGGCAGAGGTTAGCGCCAATTGAGGTTGAGGCGGCGAGTATTATGAGCGTATTGAAGGACTTTGATATTAGGTTTGGGAGGGGGGATTAGGATTAGAGAGAGAGACAGGGACGCAGAGAGAGATTGAAATGGAAGCGCTTGCATCATGGGCGGGATGATACTTCCGGGGTTCCCGGGTGCCCAATTGTGAGTTCATGTGGGTTGATTTTGGACCGCTCCTGTGAGATATATGACACCTTGGTACCGGGAGGTGAGGTGGAGGAGAGGTCATCGGGGGGGAAGTTCCGGGAAGCCGGTGCATACCTATGGAATCATGTGGTTTTATGTTTTGTAAGATACGATACCTTGGTGCAACTAGGAAAGTGGAAGGGCAGGGGAGGAGGAGGGGTGTGGAAGCTGGTGGGCGGATGGGACAATTTCTCATGCGGCCGGATATGCGACCTGGTGTTTGGCGGATGGGGTGGTGAGCGGGTATCGAGCCGCCGGTTGTGAGTTGGCGATTTTGTTGACATGCTTTGGTTCTTTTTGTGGGTTTATGTGTATGAGTGGGCTTCTAAAACGAATAAGTTATCACTTGCATATGTATCATGTATGCCAGCGTTTACTAGGTACGCTTGGTCTTGTGGGTGATTTTAGCCGAGGGCGGTTGGTTGAGGATTGTGAAGGTGGGGAAGGGCCAGGGGGAGGGGGGTGGCGCGTGTTGAGGTGTATATAATAAAGACATTGTACCTAAACCATGAGCGAGATTTGTTCTCTCGAGGGGTACTCTTCTATTTGATTTTGGTGCGGGAAATGCACAAGTTTGATGTTGAGTTTCGTTGATGAGTGTTGGAGATGTTGGAACCTGCGTGCAACTGAAGGTGTTTTCTTGGGGTAGCTGAGCAGGTTTTGTGTAACTTGCTCATAGACGTGTGATTAATTCTGCCTGCAGAGCAAATATCTTGCCCACCTCAGACGGGATAGTAGCATAATGATTATCATACTATTACTGGCAGCTTAGTACTATGAAGCAGTCTTGTGTGTGATATGGTCATATTGGCAGTCTTTGCTCGAGGGCCAAGATCCACGCCAAGATCCATGCCAACATGCACCAGATTGCATATGACAGTCCTGATACTAGATGTATTAGTGCAGGTTTCTCGCTTGTTACACAGTTTTCAACGACGACATTGTCATGGAAAACTCCATGTTGAGCCTTTCAAATTCCTCCTTGTACCAGCTGATGTCCCTCGCACCGCATATTTTTGTTGTTCGAGTGGGACATGTATGAGCATACACGACCACGGCACCGCCGGCCGGCTACGTCGAAGATTTCGCGAGATCAAAAAAAAACAAGTGCGAGGCATCCGATGCGCTGGACATGCACCTCGCCCAGTTCGGTTTCCAGAGCGTCACAACAGGAAAGAAGGGGTCGTGTCGAGGGATTCTTCGTCATACGTTGAACACGTCTAGCAACCTCGTGGCCTTTTGTCTTACACTCCACAAGACAACGACGGTGATACCAGATAGAGGTTGGGGTCAAAGATGAGAAGAAAATCATGGCAAAGTTGTATGAGCTGTATGTGTAATTTCGGGGCCGCCGCTCTGGAGTTTGTGAGAACCTGCACAACACGAGAGACGTTACCGTTGTGCCGTTCAGAGCCGCCTGAGAAATACATAGATCTGTCAAAATAGGGCGATGCGAGTAAAACCAGCTCAGCAAATCGAAATGGTTGGGTATGAGGTGATTTGACCTCTGCTCGATGGATAGACGCCGCGATCCAATAACAGATAATCGGCAGCCGGCAGACCAATGGCGACTTGCATCTTCTCAGAAAAAGGAAACCGACAGCCACTTAGCCCGAGATGCAAAAAGACAATAGCCTTGGATGCCGCGCTTCTAGAGATGGAGGTGTGTGTTTATCTTGATACCTAGTATCAGGGACCTGCCTTAGATGCTGCGTTAGGGAGTACAAGACCCCGCTGTGTTTTGCGCGGTGGGTTGGGGAACAACAGATCGTCCAGGTACGCGTGGTAAGTTGTCTCGCCCTAGTGGTGTTGTTCCTGAGATCAGACCTCACCGATCTCAAAGTCTTGTCTGGGCTATAAAAAAAATGTTGGATTCATGTCGTGGTCTGCGAACAGGGAGAGGTTGGGCCATGGCTGCGCCCAAGAGATGATCCAAGATGAGCATTTGATGATCTCGTGATACCAGCAAGGAAAGCCAATGGATCAGACTGATCAGCCTGTCAAACCAAACCCTCGGGGGGGTGGGCGGTTCTCGCCGTAGCATGTGCCGTATCCGTATGTACAGCAGCATGCGGCAGCGAGGGTTGATCCAGATCGCCCCTGAATCGCGGGAACCAAAGGCCAGGAAGAAACAGGTTGACGCATCAGCCGGGGGGTGCTAGCGGGAGAGAGAGGCAGGCGAGGAGCAGTGGCGGCGAATGATTGGTGATGGGACGATGGGAAGCTGAGTTGGCATCTTGAAGCGGACCAGGCGAATGCTGGGCTCACGATGCGGGCAGGTTCCGTCCGGGTGGTTTGGGGTCGTGGACGCCGGAGATTGGACCGTTTGAACTGCGCCGGCCGCCAAAACTGGGTCCCAGGACAAAAGGGAAAGGCGGGGCAAGCTGCAAGGCCAGCGCACCAGGCTGTGGCCGGGAGAAAAGAGATGGAATTCATGACTGGCCTACCCCTCCTGCATTGCAAAGAAAAGAACAGAGAGGAAAAGAAGACATTAATAATTTCCCGCATAATCTGTTTCGGAGGGACGGCAACTGGGCGGATGGCTATCACTCATCCTCATCAGGCAGTAGACGATTGACGATACCTTGGGTCA
Source organism: Triangularia setosa (assembly GCA_033296915.1). NCBI lineage: Eukaryota > Fungi > Ascomycota > Sordariomycetes > Sordariales > Podosporaceae > Triangularia > Triangularia setosa. Next base: position 19,905 of record MU866363.1, on the reverse strand, counting down.
GGTATCCATCGCCACCACCGCCGTGAACGCGCGGTGAGGTCCGCTCCCGAGCGCGTCTTTTCTCTCCGCTGGCTGGTGTGCTGGCACTTACCATGGCCGTTTTCGGCGAGTCGGTCTGAGACGGCGGCCAGGATGGGGAAACGAATCGGTGAAGGAGGCCGTCTTGAGTTTTGAGTCGGATGACGCAGAAGGCGGGGTGCTGCTTGGAAAGAAGACGCGCAGGCGGGAAAGCAGAGCTGAAGTAAGGGGCACGAGTCCACCACACAGAGAGGAAAAAACGAAAAAGTCGGGCTCAGGTAGGGCGGCAGCAGACCGAGAGCCATTCACTTCTTGGAGATGCAGAGTGGATGGCGGCGCAGTTGGCCAGCCAGCTCACAGGGTTTGGTTGACACCAGGTCCAGTGGAGACAGCAAGTGATGGGCTGCGTAACCCAATTGGGCCGGCCTGCTACCCCACGCTTCGACGTCCACTGCATCGACATGCACACACCTGGAAGGGCAGGGAAGCTGCAGATGGAGGGAAGCTCTCCTCTCTTTCTCAAGAGATCAGACAGTCTTCCCTCTCCCGACACCATCTGCCAGTCATAGCTCATAGCCAACATCCAAGCAGCGCCTCGTCGCAACGTCACCTGTTCCGTAGAGCTTCCCCAACGCTTCCACGACTTCCACCCAGCTCCCTCCAGCATCAAAATCGCCGCCAACACGCCGCCGCTCTTTTAATTTGTTGACTGACGAGACCATGTCCCCGCGGCACTCCTGAGAAGGCTCCTTATCTCCAGTCGCAAGCCGACCGAGGCCGAAGCTCTGACAGTACATACATTACGAACCGCCCTCGCGCGGCTGTTGTCGTCGTTGCTGCTGTTACCCACTATTTGTTGCTGTCGATTCATTGATATTTGTATTCGTCCAGCCTCGGACCCCCCCGCCTTGTTCTGTGTATACAACATCCAGCCCAACCCTGCGCCCGATCTGTCCATAAACACCACGAGACCGCACTCCACCCGCCCTCGCGTTTCTTCCGAGTCGAGCGGTCCTTCCCACAGCTATCAGCACTCGGCTGGTAGTACATGGGCGCTCGCAACCCTCGACTCGACCCCCCTCATGGGCCCATTATGATATCCATGCAGCACTCTCTTTCGTCGCCCGTCGCTATTCGCTCGACTCCGTGTATGTTGGAAATGGGACTGGTTCCGGTCAAGAACAAGACAAGAGGTGGCCCACATGCTAACTGCCATGTCTGGGAATGCAGCTCGGTCGAATACCGCTACGCCTGCTTCACGATCGCCGACCCCGACGCCGTCCGACAACCATGTCGAGATTTCCCATGCGAGGCGCAATAGGTCGAGAAGCCCATCCCGCTTGGCAAAGGACACCATGACTTCCTCTGTGCGGCGCTCCGATGACCTGCCCAGGCGCTCGTCTGTTCAGAAGCCCATCATCGACCAGGCCAGCGCACCCGTGCCATTGCAGGCGCCCCATGACTCCTCCGACAGCTTGGACTCGGGCCCGGACGACAAGCTAGGAAAGATGAACTTTTTGCGGCCGTTGCTGAAGGATACATCTCTCTATACCACCCCCTTTTTTGCCCCGGTCGAGGACAGGACCACTCTGGAGGAGCTAGCTCACTTGGTGCGCCTGTCCAAGTACCAAGAGCGCAAGCGCGCAAACACCCGCATCCGTCTCCAGAGAAGCTTGATTTCCACCGCCTTGTCTGCTCGTCTAATGAGGTGTGGTGAGGCTGCCCACCGAACGTTGGTTGACAGCTTCCGTGGGGACGACAAGAAGGGCTTCGCCGCTCTTTTTAATGCCGTCATCGATGTCCGGAAAAGTTGCGATGAGACCCGTCGCTATGCATTATTGGAGCCAGAGATGGAGCTTCTGCAGTCCCCTGGGCTGACTTCATCTGACAGTCTGGACACTCCTACAGGATCTGTCTCTGGTGCTAAACCTGCCCCCGGAACTGCCAGTCCGTTTCTGAGCGAACTCTCTCCGTCCGCTAGAGAGACATTTCTGAGTTTTCTGAATCAGATCAGGACGAACCCCGACTACTTGGCAACACGTATCTCATCTCTAAACAGTTCTGAGCTCACTGCGCTTACCAGCTTTCACCAAGCCTTGGAGCCCATCGAATCTGTCCTTCCGTATCACAGCAGCCGCTCTTCAAACCGCGTTGCTTCCAGCGGCTCAGCTGCCATGTCTGGTTCGGGATATGGAGGATCCAACGGACCCGGCAAGGAACGCAGCGCGATTGAACGGCTCCTCTCCTTTCAGCGACACGATCCCATCTCGGCTCTTATTTACACCTGTTTTGCTAATTCTGCAGGCCCAGACAGCGCCGAGGACAAACGCCGAACCGAGACATGGGCTACCACATGTGCTCGTTTGATCTCGGCCCAGAAAACGGGCAGTGAGCAAACCGTTACCGCTGTGCTCAATGTTTGGATCTCTTTACGTGACTGGGCCGGAAAGTCCAACATGGAATGGTACCTCATGAAGATCCTCGAGGATGGAGCCTTTTTGCTTGACCGCGCAGAAGACCAACACGGAACCCGGTTCAACATTTCGGATTGGTCTTCCAAAGACCAGATTGCGGCCGAGGAGTTTTATGCCCGAGCCGTGGAAGAACTTTTCGAGGTTATTGATGACGAGGACACGACCGGAATTCCAGAGGGCCTGATCGAGCTGGGCACTGAAATGCTCAAGCGTCTCGACAAAAAGTATGTCGAAAGCACCCGCCGCTGGCTGATTACCAAATACCTTTTCACAAACTGGCTGCTTGGAGTCGTCATCCACCCTGAAGCTTACGGTATGATGGCGGAATACCACATCACCGAATATGGCCGGCAAAAGATCCTGAAGACGGTGGCCATGCACGCCCAGAAGTTTGTCGTTGACATGTTGACGAGCAAAACTCCTGTTTCAACACCGCCAAAGATCAAAAAGCACATCGAAAACATTTATCTCCGTTTCAAAGACTCTTCCAAGTTGAAGAAGAAGCCACGCCTGTTGCCTGCCAGGTCCATCACCTCCCTAAGGGAAACGGCAGAAGTCCACCCCCACCTGGTTGTTAGTCCAGCTGACCTCACCACATTAATCAACGCCCTTTTCCCTGAACGTAGACCGCGGTCAGCGCATTCTGGTAGCTTGCGGTCAGGGGCACCTTCAATCTCGGGCTTCTCCGCCATTTCGCAGCCAATGTCTGTCAGGACAGCACCAAGCACTAACTTTGACACAATGTCTGTCATCAGCACCAGTGCCGAGTCCTTCATCAGCGATGCCACCACTTCTCGAGAACCTCTCTTGGAAGAGGGAAGTCCACCTCGCTATTCGCCCCCGATTCCCGATCTTGGCACTCCGAAGCAGCAGCCCCAAAACAGCAATTATGACGAAGACGGGTACCGGCTTCGGTTGGCCATACACGAGATGACCCAAGCCTTGGGCCAAGATGTTGTGTATGGCCTCTGTCACCCTTGTGCCGAGCGGTGGGCTGTCCTGTTTATCTCGGCCGACGGAACACAACTTTCTACCCAAATGACCTTCGATCCAGATGATGATCCGGAGGACGAGAACTCATCACAGACCAGCGACACCGAGGGAGAAGACACCGAAGACGATCGGCCGGAACTTGACAAGGACTATCACCAGCTCCGAGACTCGATTCTGAAGCTTGTACAAGAGTATGAGATTCCCCAAAATCTGGAGAATGACGGCGCCAAGAAGCAAACATTCAGCAACCGCGCCTCATCTACTTTGAAGAAGTACCGGTCCAAGAACCGAGTCATCACAACCATGGGAAGTCGCAATCCCTATCGCCAACGAGCAGCAAGCATCACCAGTAGCATCGCAGACAGTCCGCCAGAGAATGGCAAAGGAAAGGGGCTTGACGATTCGGCGGATTCCTCGTCGCCACTCATTGCGATGTTAACAGCAGCCTGCTCGCAATCTCGCGCTCAGTCAGATTTTGTTTCTGCACACCTTTACTGGAGGACCTTGCAGCAACTCAGCGCACTGGGCTCTGATTCACTCCGAAAAGATGGGTTCGCCACCTTGTTGAACATCTTCTCAAGAGGCCCTCGCGACTCGATCCGCCGATCGGCGGCGGCAATTGAGATATACGACGCCTGGCTTGTGTGGCTTAAGCAAAGCCAGGAGCGTGCAGAGGGCCTCATTGAAAGCATGATGCGGCGCTTGCGTGCTCTTCGAGACAAGATGTGGTATGTTACAGACGTGCGCAACTCGGCCCCCTACGAAGACTCGCGGAATGTTGCCGTGGCATTGAAGACGATGGGTGTGCCTCGGAGGTGGAACTCCTTCCAGCGCATCAAGAGTCTGATGCAACGCGGCCCTGCCTCCAACTACATATTCCGCACCGAATCGCAGATCCTCGACCTCTTGGCAGCACCAGAGGACCAAGGCGGACCCAACAAGCTTCGCGATGAGCAAGCCGAAAAGACAAGCCGTTGGCTGCAGCAGTGTGGAGTGGAGAACTTCTGCCAGGGCGAGGAGCGTATACACCGCTTCACCTGCGAAGTCGATAACTGCGTGAGCAAGCTTGTTGGGGACAGTATCATCGACGGGCCTGTCCTGTGGTCCAGCGAGCTTTACGCCCGAGATCGTCGTACCCACGAGACGGGCAAAGCAAACAGAGATCGGGACCGAGACAACATGTCAGTCTGGGATGATTCGGTTAGTGTCATCAGCGACCCAGAGAACAGATTCCGATCTGCCAGCAGGCCTCCTTCCCTTTCCGACAGGGGGTTACGAGCAGTGTCGGGTCAGAACATGAGCGTGCTGTCCTTTGACACCTCCAGCCGGTTCAGTTTCTCGAGGGCTAGTACTGCCATGTCCGAGATTCTTGACGGCCCAGAGTATTTTGGTGCGTCGTCACCAGTCCACCAGATCGATCCTAACGCAACCTACTGGTCTCCCTTCCAACACCGTGCCACCTCTCCCAGCGCTGCGTCGAGAGCTCATTCGCCAACCACTAGTGTCACCAACTTGTCCGCTACGTTCCACCCACCGAACCATCAGCAACTTCCTTCTCACCATTCGGCGGGTCGCCCAGGGACGTCTGTATCATCAAACGAGACGGTGTACCAGCAACGGCTCTCTGAAGAAAAGTCCCGCTTCCTCACCGAGTTGAGGCAGACTTTGACCAGTCTCTTGCTCTCCGATTTGGGGAACCTTGTCTTCGCCCGTGGTTCAGAAACGGACGCGTGGTTTGAAGGCTTGGGTCAGGAGTGCATTGACCGGCGCGAAGCAATCCAGCGCCGCGCACGCAAGGCACAAGTGAAAGAGAAGAGAAGATCAGCCAGATCCGGACTGGAACGCCGAGTGCTTGAGAGAAAGAGAAGCACTGGTGACCTCAGCGAGAAGGCCCTATCCGACAACCAGAGCGTTGGCAGTCATCATGGAAGCCTTCATGGCGGTTCTCAACGTGGTAGCGTGCATGGTGGCAGTGTTCATGGCAATGAGAGCTCAGCAACCAACGAGACCATTCGATCCAACCGAGAATCGAAGAAGGACTCCATGCCAGAGTTCCCCTTCACCAAGGCCTATCGCAGGCTCCTGAATATGTTTTGTGTTCACCCGAATCCCTATGTCAAGCTCAACGCTCTCTATGAGCTAGAACATCTGATCATCGCATCACTCAACTCGGGATCCCGCCGTGCTAGGCTCGCATGGGCCCGATCAGACATGGGCTCAGCCTCCTCCGCCACCGACGAGCACTGCGCCGGAGGTCGTCCCCAACCACTAGAAGAAACCCTCGACAACGTCAAAGAGCGCCGCTCCCACACAATGATGCAAGCTCCCCCGTTCGACAGCGGACCAAGAGGACGAACTCCTGGCGGAGGGGGCAACATGGAGACTCGCTCCATCGCCTCTGTTCATCCAGCCAACACGGATGCCATCGCTAATATCCTCCAAATGCTCTTCCGTGACGCAAACATCCGACCCAAGACCCTCTTTCGCGATCTGCAATTCATTGCCGCCTTTGTTCCCTCGTCAATCCTAGACAAGACCGAACGGGGCAAGGCCTTCTGGGATGCAAGCATTGCGGCACTGAGCCTCAAGCAGGAGGTGTGCCGGACAATGGTGGAGGTCGCGGATGATATCGTGAAGAATTACACGCAGTCTAGGAGTGGGCTAAGTGCCGCTTCTCGGCCTGGACCAGGCAGCACCGCGTCGGATAACTCTGGTGTCTTGTCCCCTGGCGGTGAACCTCTCTCACCTCCCTCCCCACCGCCATCCCCGTTGCCGTTATCAACGCACTCGCTGGCAGACGCGGCAAGGATGTGGACTATTACCGCCAAGGAGGGGATTCCGACTGCGCAGAGAGAGCTTGCTATTTTCTACCTCTCTAACCCCGAGCTGGTGGAGAGGACGACATTGCCGCTTAGCAAGCCAAGGGAGGTGTTCAAACAGGCAGTTATTGAGAAGTATGGGGGTCGTTCAGGGGGTGGTGGGGGAAATGGGAGGTATCACCCTGGTATTGCCCAAGCAAGAATGCAAGGGATTGGTGGTATTGCGGGAGGAAACAAGGAAGATGCAACAGGTGGCTCTGGTGGTGGTGGTGGGGGGGGGGTGGGTGATGTGAGGAGTGATCCGGCGCTGATGTGCTTGGCCATTCACTGGATGGAGGCTGCGGAGCGGGGAGGGGATGAGTTGGCGAGGACGTTCATGGCGCAGAATGAGATGGGTTTGATGGGGTGAGTTTGGCTGAGGCAACTCGTGGTGTTCGAGAGTGTGGGTGTTGGTTGACTTCTCTTCTTTTGGTGATAATGTTTTTCTTATACTTTTTTTGTTGGCTTTTTGTTTTCTGTCGTTATTCCCCCCTGCCCGCCTGCTTTATCAGTTGCAGTCCTTCGTTTCTACTACCACCTACCTACCCTGCCCTTTTTTTTTCGGTTGGGATATCAACAAGACATTGCATATTGGGCCGGAAAGTCTTAATGCATTTGTTTACATACAATTGGTCACATTTGGAAAGGGAAGATCTTTATCATTGCGTTTTCAACAGTGCCAGCGGCGGACTTTGAGTCCACGGGAATATATCATCAGTGTGTGTCGGTCGTCTTTGTGGAAGGGCACGAAATTATAGAGATGAAAGCTTGTGGTTAGGAAGCGGGGGATCATTGGGTCATTCACGGGCTTACTTGCATTCTTTCTCCATTTTCTTATTTTAGTGGATTTGTTTCTTCAATCTGCGACAAGAGATACCAATTTTTTTATTATTATTTTTTTTTGTTTTGCTTTTTGCGTTTTATTGCGATATACCACGATAGCAAGCACATGTTCATTTGGAAAAGACATCTTTTTTACTAGTCGGAGTGAATTGCCTGTATCTTGCGGTTGCAATTACCGTGCTTGTTGGTGGCTTCGTTCCGACGAGTCACGACTCGCGCAAGTTGTGATGACGTGTTTTAGTCATGAGGGTTGAACAGGACAGTCAGCCAGAATAGAGAGCCATGTTGTTAGCATCCAAACCAACAGCGTCGTGGACTTTTTTTTGTGCAACAGCAGCAATCCTTCGACAATGACGATCGCAGCTGTCTGGGCAAATTTTCTTCTTCATGGCTCAACAGAGTTGAGCACACAATGAAAAAAAAGGTGGAACATCAAAAATTACAGCCATGACGACCCCGAAGGGCAATCAATGACGACCAACACCACGATGTGCAATGCAGGTTAATCGCCATACCTCTAGGAATTCGTGATCTCCCGGAGGCCAGCCAAGGTAAGTATGAAGAAGAAAAAGAGAAAAAGAGAGACCTGGAAAAACTGGGAGGGTAGCCGGCAATATATACTTGGGTGGCTGGTGGTCCGAGCACGCTTGCATATCTGAGATTGGAGCAAAAGGTCTGTGCGCCAAGGTGTAAAAAAGCCGTGCGTTCGGTGAGGTCGGCGAATCTGGTGGGGAAAGTGATACAACCCCGCCATCGCATCAAGGAGAGAAATTAGGCGGTAGTAGCCGGCAGTAAACCCGTCCCGCGTTTTTGAGTCATCCGCAAAGTCCCACTCGCTGGGTGGCCCTCCAGTGGAACTGGGGGGTTGTCGAGTTAGGCCTGTTTGAAAGTTCACGAACACTGGCTCCTTGGAGTTTTAAACCAGACCGTTCCGGCGCAACGTTTCCGATTACGCCAATTTCTCTCCGCCACCGAGTGGTTCGACAAAGAAGGAATTGACTTGACTGGTATTATTCAGTATGCCTACCATTAACGTCGACAAGTACCGGCTCTTTGAAGAGCTCGGCGAGCAGTAAGATTCGCGCAGCTACCCCACCATAGGCCATGACACAAGGAGAGTGGTTGACAATTTGTATCGGAAAACAGGTTCACCGAGGAGAGCTTCCAGCAGCTTTGCTTCGACTTCGGCATTGAGCTCGACAAAGACACCGAGAATGACCCGTCGCGCCCCAAGGACCAGAGGCCCGAGCTGGCGATCGAGATCCCCGCTAACCGCTACGATATGTTGTGCTTTGAGGGTATGACACCTCTTTTTGGTTGGATGCTGAGGAGGGGTTGTTACTGGGGAAAAGAGAATGCTGAGAGGACTATTCAGGAATTGCGATGCATCTAAACATCTTCCGCGGGAAACACGGGACGCCAAACTGGAAGCTGTCTGGCATCCCAGAGGACAAGCTCCAGACCCTCACAATCACCAAGGAAACAGAGCAGGTCCGCCCCTATGCGGCCGGCGCTATCCTCCGCAACATCAAGTTCACTCAGGACTCCTACGACTCCTTCATCAGCCTGCAGGACAAGCTCCACCAGAACCTTGCGAGACAACGGACGCTGGTTGCGTATGTGATGGCTCCGACTTCAGCTCAAGGTGGTCAAGATTGCGCAAAGTAGGAGAATGCTGACAGTTAGAATATAGCATCGGTACCCATGACCTCGACACAATCCAGGGTCCCTTCACCTACGAGGCTCTCCCACCCAAGGACATCAACTTTGTCCCCCTGAACCAGACCAAGAAGATCAACGGCGAGGAGCTGATGAGCTTCTACGAGAACGACAGACATCTGGGCCGCTACCTTCACATCCTTCGCGACAAGCCCGTCTACCCAGTTATCCTCGACGCCAACAGAGAGATCTGCTCTCTTCCTCCCATCATCAACAGCGAGCGCTCCAAGATCACCCTTGAGACCAAGAATGTCTTCATCGATATGACTGCGACAGACCAGACCAAGCTAGATATCGTCTGCAACATCATGGTCGCCATGTTCTCCCAATACTGCGCCGAGCCATTCACAATCGAGCCCGTCAAGGTGGTTTCGGAGCACAATGGCACTACCCGGATAACGCCCAGCTTGGCTGCCCGCACTATGGATGTTGAGGTTGACTACCTGAACCAGGTCACTGGGTTGGGAGAGTCGCCTGAGTCTATTTGCAAGTTGTTGAGCAAGATGGCTTACAAGGCTGAGCCATCTTCGGATCCTAAGTTTGTCAAGGTTACTGTGCCACCTACCCGTGCTGACGTTTTGCACCCTTGCGATGTGGTAAGTATTTCTAGACTACTCCAATCCTAAATCAGGAATATTGACAATGTCATGTAGATGGAAGATGTAGCTATCGCCTATGGTTTCAACAGCCTCCCTCGCTCGTCACCAAACCGTTCCGTGACCATTGGCAAGCCCCTTATGATCAACAAGCTTAGTGATATCGTCCGGACGGAATGCGCCATGGCCGGCTGGATCGAGGTTATGCCCCTTATTCTCTGCTCCCACGAGGAGAACTTTGAGTGGCTCAACCGCAAGGATGATGGAACAACGGCCGTCAAGCTTGCCAACCCCAGAACCGTCGAGTACCAAGTTGCGCGGACATCCCTTCTGCCAGGTCTGCTCAAGACCCTTAGCGAAAACAAGGCGATGAAGCTCCCACTTCAGATTATCGAGGCGGCGGATGTCGTGTTCAAGGATGAGTCGGTTGAGCGCAAGGCTCGGAACGAGAGGCGGTGGGCGGCGGCGTACTACGGCAAGACTAGCGGTTTCGAAATTGTGCACGGCTTGCTCGATCGTGTCATGACGATGCTGAAGGTTGCATTTGTAACACATGAGGAGGGGCTGGAGGGCAAGAGCATTGACTATACGGTCAAGGAGAACCCGAGCAAGTCGGATGGCTATTTCATTCAGGAGATTGACGAGCCGACCTTCTTCAAGGGGAGGGCGGCTGCAATCTATGTGAGGCTGGGTGGTGAGTTGAAGAGGATTGGCGAGTTGGGTGTGCTGCACCCGACGGTGTTGGAGAAGTTTGATCTGAGATACCCGGTGAGCACTCTTGAGATTAACCTCGAGGTCTTCCTTTGAGTATAAGAAGTGGAAGGTTCAAGATCAAAGGTTGGTCAATTTGCTGGAGGCAAAATAAAATAAAGTAGGGAATAGAATTCCATTTGAAGTGAGTGCTGCCCGCCACGGGGCATGTATGTGGTGGTTCATCCGGAAGGATGTGTGGTGAATCTACGCACAATACGTTGCCTGGTCTTCTCCTCACCAGGGGCGCTCTTTGCAGTTGTTGTCCATGCCAAATTCAGGGGTCGGCCCTTCCGGCGACCCTGACAATATGGCCCGAGCGTCTTCCATCAACACCCCTGTAGTCGCGCCGCCTGCCAACTGTGCCAAGCCACCGGGTCAGAGACAAAGCTCACTGAGCGTGTGCCTGATGAGTTGAGCTCTCACTTTTCTGAGAATGAACATCGACGTCAACCTTTTTTTTTGGCAAGCAAGCCAGCATTGAAGCATTGAGGCACTAAAGCATCGTTCGTTGATATCTCTCAGTCCTTAATTCTCTCCCTCATTCGACCTTTTATTCTCTTGCCAAAATCCCGTTCGATGTTGATGATATTATCCACCAAACACGGGATTACAAAATAGAGTGTTTAATTGTTTTTTTTGTTTTTTTTTGGCTGCCTCAGCTCCGAGTGAGCTTCACTCTGAACCTGACTCACCAATTGATCTCATGGCCACCAAATTGATCTCATAACGGCCCCATTTACGGCCTCCCCCCATCTTTGTTGACACTTTCTTTGTTCTGATTACGAGAAAAGTAACGTCGCGATGCCACTCCCAGTCTCACTCAGACGACTCTTTGGCGGTTCGACCCCCCTGTCTATCCCCCCCTTTTTATTTGCCATATCACTCACAAAACTCCCAGACCTCCCATCCAACACTTACCCATCACCACCATCACAACCGCATTTTCAGACACAAACCTCCAACCCCTACGCCAACATCGCCCAGGGCTCACCCACCGCTCGGTCATCCTTGTGGTCGCCACGCCGCCGATCCCGCTGGGTGCCGAGGCCGTTGAGGAAAGTCATACGGTTTTTCAAATCCAACTGGCTTTCTCTTCCGCTATTTTTGATCGTCTGCTTTGTGTTGGGAGCGGCGGTGCTGCCGTATGATTCCACGCCGAGGTTGGCGGTACGATGGAATTGGGTGCAACTGACGGGGAAGAGGCCGACAGAGGACTGGGTTTTAAGAGAAAGGGCGAGGTTTGAAGTGAACTGGGAAAAGGATGTGGGGGTTGTACTCAAGACGGGGTACGGGACGAGAAAGAGGGTGGGGGCTTGGTTTGAGAGTGTGAAGGTGAGGGGGGCGGAGGAGGTGCTGGTGATTGCGGATTTTGGGGGCGTTATTGAACTTGATGGGGAGGGGGGAAAGAAGGTGGTGGAGGTGTATGACATGGTGAAGCGGGGGCTGGAGAATCCGGTTCTGGGGGGGTTGTTGGGTCATAAGAGAGTGGGGAAATATAAGAGGTTGACGGAGGCGGTGGGAGCTGGGGAGGAGGAGCTGGCGGCGGAACTGTCGAAGGAGTTTGGATGGGAGTTGGACGCGTTGAAGTTTCTTCCGGGCTTAGAGTTTGCGTATGAGAGGTGGCCGGACAAGAAGTGGTATTTGCTGGTGGATGATGACACGTTTCTTGTGGAGACGAGTTTGAAGAGGTTTTTGGGCGAGTTTGACCCGGAGGAGGAGCACTATCTCGGTAACGCCGTTGGTGATTTCCGGGCGAGGTTTGCGCACGGTGGGTCGGCGGTTGTTTTATCACAGGGAGCCATGAGGGCGTTGGTGATGGGGAATCCGAGGGCGCTTAGGACGAGTTACCTGGAGAGTCTGGACGAGGTTTGGGGGGATCGGATGCTGGCGAAGGCGCTGATTCGGGTGGGGATTTATTTGGAGGAGGGGTATGCGTACTTGTTTAACGGGGAGCCGCCGAGGAGGAGCAAGATTAGGGGGGACAGAATGTGTTCGCCAATTTTGAGCTTCCACACGCTGCCGGAGCCGGAGATGATGAGAGATGTGGGGGAGCATTTCAGGAATGTGACGGAGCCGGTGTTTTGGTTGGATCTGTGGAGGATTTATGGGGTGCATCCTCCTTGGACGTGGGATCCCGAGGTTGCGAAGAGGAGGAGGAAGGTCAAGGGGGAGAAGGAGAGGGTGGAGATGGCGAAGATTGTGCTGCCTGGTGTGAAGAGTGAGGAGGGTTGTTTGGGGGAGTATAACCGGCGGTTTCGGGACAGTAGCGGGGCTGGTTGGGTTTGGGGGAAGCCGGAGCCAGATACGTGTGTTATATATCGGTATCCGCCGCCGATTGAGTACGAGGTGGATGCTTGGACTCTGGACTGGGATTATGTCGGGCTTGTGGACGAGGCTGTTCACACGGTGGAGAATGTCGCTTCGCCGAAGGAGTGCATGGAAAAGTGTACTGGCCGGCTGTTCAAGAAGTGCATTGCCTGGACGTGGGAGCCTGTCACGGGGAAGTGCCATGTGAGTCCGTGGATGATTGTGGGCGAGAAGGCAAAGGGGCAGGACAAGGTGTCGGGGTTTAATATTAGGAGGGTGAGGAAGCTGGAGAGGAAGTGTCCTACGTTTGACGGGTATGAAAGTAGGAGGGACTGATCGCGACAGACGGTGGGATTACAAGAGGCATTAGAGATGGTGGGATTAGAGCTAGAGGTCCAACTCGGCTGGGCGGGAATAGCGATATTGGTTTGAGGCTGCAAATGAGACAGGTGAGATCAGATTTCTTACTGCTTATATTATTGATTGGTACTGACTGGTGTACAGCAACGAAGGTTTAGAGATTTGGAACCTCTGAGCTCAGCACTTCTGACACGTACTTTGGCGGTTGAGAAGATCAAATTAGACATTGAGACAGCGCGCCATGGCATTGAGCGAGGCGTCCTATGCCTGTCATGAACAGTTGGGCTTGTATCACTGGGCGGGTTTGTGGGTTTTATTATGGATAGACCAAGATAGATTCTGGAATAATGCTATTGCTAATAATACTGGTTCATACCCTTTCTTTATGGAGTTGGGAAGCCACAGCTGTCAATTCTTTGCCCCGTTCGATTGCGAAGATGAAGAACCGGCTGAGCACACGCCAGCGAAAGCCAAGCTCCAGGCCGTTGAAATGCTTAGCATTCTCGGGGCCGATTTTGATTCAGGCCCCCCCCGAATAAACATGGCCCTGGTGACACGGTATGGAACGGTCTTCTTTCCCATGTGCAAGGAAGCGTGCACGCGGTGCGAGTAACACATGCGGTGCAGCTTCATAATATCACCACGCAGCAAGCCACTAACGGCTTTTTTCGTGGTTGTCTGGGTACCTGCCTTGTAAGTTGAAGTTCGGGTCGGAATACCGGGTACCCCTTGCTGTAGCGTGGTGTGAAGTGGCGCAAAGGGAGGAACTTGTCTCGGGAGTGGTGGAAGGGAGGGAGAGAGGCTGAACTTTAAACCAGGACGGGTTTGTCCCTCTCTTTCTTTGACGTCGGACGGGGAAATTTAGGGTTTGCCGCCGGTGGGGGGTTGACATCCCCTTTTCTTTTTTGCAACATTGTTTGATGCTGTAGAATTTCTAGTCAGAATCATCATCAATCTTTTTTTTTCAGACGGAGAAAGATTGGATGTGACGTATTGTTGGCGTATATTGTTTTGTTTGTCTGACTGCTGTTACCATCCTTAGCTTTTTTGTCAACCAACCCCCCTGCCGAACGAGGGCGATTCGAGTCCACTACTCGAACCGTGGACCGTGGAAAAAAAGAAGAAAAAAGATGCGCATCTCTATCAAGATATCAGTTATACTCTGGGCGCTGCTCCTGCTGGCTGGGACGGGGTACACCCTTGCGCGGCTGGTGGCGTTTGTGGGCATCTTCTTCCAGCATGCTGGAATAGAGCTCCGGCAGGTGGATGCGCTCGAGGCGTATGAGAATGGGTTAGGGCAGAACAGGACGCAGTATATACCCAAGATTGTGCACCAGATTTTCCACAACTGGAAGGATCCGGGGAATGATGCTTTGCCAGAGGATTGGAAGGAGGTTAGGCAGGGGTGTGTGGAGCTGAATCTGGGGTGGGAGTTCAAGGTAGGTGGTGTTGCACGGGGGGGGGGGGGGGGGGGGGGGTGGTTTTTTGGGTGGGCAAAAAAAACCCCCGGGGAAGGTGTCTGTGTGGGGGTAATAGCGGTGGGCCCAAACAGGCAACCCGGGGTTT
>MU866362.1:0-39706 GCA_033296915.1 Triangularia setosa | reverse complement strand
TTCACCATAACCTCCATCCCGCACCACCTCCTCGGATATCCCAGCAGCTCCCCGTGGGCCCCCCCCCCCCCCCCCCCCCCCCCCACCCCCCCCACCCCACCAACCCCCCCCCCCCCCCCCCCCCTCCAAAAAAAAAAAAAAAAATCTCTTTTTGCCTCCTTCCCTTCCGTTCCCGTGTGTGTGTGAGAGAGAGAGATAAAGAGAGAGAGAGAGAAGAGGGGGGAATAAAAAAGAAATTGCGGTCGAGCTCGTCATGCCTGTGATGAGCCAATTGATCAAGGCCATGTCCTGTCACAAGACTTGTTCCCCACAAAGCCGGGCAGATCAGAAGACCGCAGACCAGGGAATGAAGAGCAAACGGGTTACAGTTATAAAAGAGGGGAAAGAAAGTAAAAGACGCTTCATCATCAGATGTTGGCTGGTTGGCATAGTGGCTCGACCGTCACCATCCAAGCGGCTGTTTACGTATGGAAAACCGAGCTTTATTGTAGGAAAAGAACAAAGGGTAGCTTTTCTTTTGCGTCTCCCTTGATGCAGGTAGGGCTGTGTTTCTCGAAGATGGAGATGGGGCGGCAAAAATAGCCCTCCCCCGCACATACAAAAGCGGTGAGGTGTGTTGCCTTGGAGGCTGGAAGGGTGCGCGCTGGGTCGCGGACAGATGCCCGAGGTCTGAGGAAATCTGGAACCTTTCAACCCCCTGTCGTGATATAATCCCGGGTTTAAGTGGGCAACAAAAAACAAAAACAACCCAATAAAAAAAAAACCCCCTGTGCTTGCCATAGGGGAGGCCTGGAATTAGCTGAGTCCGTACCACTGTGTGACAGCGGGAGGGACAGTCATGGACCAGAGGAAAGAATATCGGGAGGTTGTCGCGGTTCTCTTTCAAGCTGTCGTCGGTGAGCAAACCGGCTCAGACGTCACTCTGCTTCTCAGTCATCCGAGCCACCGCAGAAAAGAAACGTGATGGGGATCTCGTCACTGAAAAGGGAGAGGCTCCGACTACCTTGCTTTCCCCCGCTACGCCATTGAAGCACGGGGTGAGGGGTTGAGGGTTGGAGGTGGGTGGGGGCGATACTGTTGTGGAAAAGGTCGTTGGTATTCCAGGGTCTTGGTCCGCAGCGCATCAGCGAAGCGGCTCACATTCTCTTTATGCGTTAACCCGTCAGAGACCCCAGCTGAGCCCGTAACGGGGGGCATGAGGCGGCAATGGTACGCAGATCCGCCCGAGAGCTGAGTCGCACGGGCAGAGGAGGTCAACCCCGGACGTGACGGAATCACAAACCACAGACCACAGACCGCAGACCGAGTGAGGGCCTCCGAGGAGACGATAGACCCTGTGCGAGATGGGTTGGCTGTTCAAGTAACACTCAAAATCCCACGTGTGCCATCGTCAGGTGTACTTGTTCGCACACGAGTGCGTAATCTTCGCCCGCCAGTGACCGAAACTGAAGTGATTCCCGTAGTGTTATTTTTTGGGGGGGTGGTGATAGGTGGTGATGGGTGATGATATGTGGTGATATGGCTATCTGGTGGTTATCTCTCACAGGACAGTATCCGAGAAGCAAACCCCACGGCCAACACAAGGTTGAAAGTTGATGCCCGACGACAACTGCAGGGATGGTCGAGCCGCGTTGGACTTGCTTCTGCTTCCTGCTTCCTGCTCGCAAGGGAGGCGGTGAAACGGCAGTGAGTGAGTGAGTGAGTGAATGTGTGAGTATGCGGGCGCGTGAGGTTCCTTCTTTGGTTTCTGTCTCGGCTCTAGGGTTCTCATGGGGCAGATAAAAAGCGGAAACATCTCACCTTCTCAGCACCTGCTTGATTTGGAACTGGCCAGCTTCTGTGGTGTCGTGATATCAGAGGTGTTTGTCGGTACCGGTGGTACACTGCGGAGGAAATGCTTTGCCCTAGCTGCTAAGTAAAAATGGAGCCTTGGGTTGTCGTGGATGTCAAGTGGAGCCGAGGCGTTCCTTTGAGAGAGCACCCCGCGACGGGATGTGGATGGAAAATGTCAAATGGCATTTTGGTCAGGTCACGATACCGCCCCAAAACCATCTCCTGCTTGCCAATCCCGGACCGTCCCCGGCTTTCTGCTGATCTGCTCACCGGATCGGATCTGCAGAGCCACTTCAGTCCAGACCATCCACCCTGTGAACCGAAAACCCCACAGCCCAGCCTGAAGCCGTCCCCAGACTTTTAGTGAGAGCCAGGAGCTTCCAGGGCTTGTCCTTGGCTTTTGGGGGCGGTCCAGGTGCCTGACATGCTGCTACCCGGCCCCTGCTCAGTTGCACCTTCCGGGGGCGGGCTACTTCAGTGGCCACCACTTTGGTCCGGCCGGCTCCTGATTTTCTTCTTTCCATCCGGATGCCCAAATTTCACTCTCTTCCTTTTCCCATATTTCTTATACTGAAAGTTCGAGCACCTTTTCGCTACACGTCCGTGCTTGGTTCAGGTTTGGTTCGAGATGCAGACCCGAGTGATGGAATTAGTTTGCGTCCCACTGGCACTGCCCCTGCAATAAGCTTTCCGTGTTTTTGCTTGCTGGCTGCTGCCGGCCCTCGTGCTCAACCTCCTCGTCCCCAACCCAACGCTCATGGAGCACCTACTACTCTGCTCTCCTCACTCAACTCGACTAGACATCAGACGGCTGCTTCTTTGCCACCTTGCGGTGCCCACCCGGCGCTGGAAAAAGAGTGCACAAGCTGAGAAGCAACCACGAGGGGCAAGTATCGGCGCTCTGTCTCCTTATAACGGACCGACTCTCGTTTGTGAACGGTACGTGAGCATTCTGTGGAAGGGAAGAAGCAAATCAGCGCGTTGAAAGGGCTTGTTGCTTTTGGTTCATGGCCCCAGATTCCCAACTCCCAGCCGCTCCGCCGAGACACAACGACGTTCACACTTCCGACCCGCCAGCCACCAGCCCTCCCCTCAGGCCTGGTCACTCAAAGGCGCCAGTGAGGTGTGTCGTGTCGAACAAGAGGCCTTTGCCAAGCTGCTTCAAGCTGTAGGTAATACGTACGGGGTTAGCCCTCCCTCCACAGATGCGCGCTAGGAACTTATATACCAACTTTGTCACATCGTCACCGCCCGCTGCGACTTGTTCATCGTGGCCCAGATACCAGAGCTCATGTCGCCCGTTCTTGTCTCAAATACTGGCCGCAGATACGCCGGTGTGCCTTTTGGAGCAGCAACTAACGCTTATCTTTTGTCTAGTTCCTCGCCCTGATCTCTCTTGCTCCGCCCACACCGCTGCCCCTTGCTCTCTCAGACTTTGGCTAGCCTCATGCTGTTTGTCAACTAGCCACGTCTTTTCAGATTTGCTGGAAATGTCTATCTGACTCGGCTTCACCTGCCGTCAACTGATTCTTCGCCTTCGCTACAATGGAGGCCATAGCCATGGCTATGCTGCTGCCCAAGGGCATCGTCGAAAACACGCGGGAGATCTACAAAGAAGTCGCAAGCTATCCCATTGTTCCCCCGGAGAAGCTATGGCAATACTGGAATGGTATTTGAGCCGAAGATGCCCTTGGAAACTTAGTGCCCGAGACCCTTTGACTAACGCATATATCTCAGTCTACACAACAACTTCACGAAAGCTTGTTGACCCAACGGCATACCGCCTGGAACATTTCTGGTGGCATGTCTGGGGAAGCGACAGACGATATCTGAGCGGATCCACGCTTGCCAAACTGTTTGAAGAGGTCTCCCATGGTCCAACATTCGTCCCTCTACGGTCTGCCAGAAACAGATACGAAGGACCATCAGTACGCACCTCGCGATGGATGGACTGTTATTGATACTAAGCTGACAAACTGGACAGGACCCCGGGGGCAGTACGCGCCACCATGTTAGGCGGGATTCCAAAGCGGCCTCACAACAGGAACAGCCAAAACAAAATTCTGACCAGCAAAGATCAGCCCATGTTGGCGGAATGAAGCCACCGACGCCATCGTCTTCAAGGCCGCCCCCAGCACACCCGATTTTGAAGAAGTCTAGAGGACCTTCTGGCTCGCGACCAAGACCAACGGCTCGGTTTGTGGATCCATCAGCTTTTGAAGAGGTCATCATAACAACGCCTTTGACAGAAGCGACTGCACCACAGCTCCCCTCTTGGCCCCAGGGAAAACAAGTGGCCAATAAAGACAGTGCAGTGGCAGCCGCTGGGGAGATGCCGCAGCCGTCTACTCGACCAATCCCTAATGCAGTCGACATGCCGCCACCCCCTAAAACTTCGTCTCATTTGGCAGAGATGCCACCACCACCACCACCACCACCACCACCACCACCAACTCCATCACCAAGGCGAAAGAATACGCCTTCGTCAGTGGCAATCGCAAGTGGAACCGAGATCCGCCCACCATCAATCCCACCAGCCAAGAGTGAGAGAGCTGCGCCGCCGACAGGGAAACGGATTGTTGCCAGTACAGCAGCATCCAAGCGGCGTCCGGTCATGTCGAGAAGAAAGAGTTCCCATGGCTCAGGGGGCACAGGAACACGCGTTATTAGTCCGGCTACTGCAGCGGTGGTGAAGCAAGTGGGGGCTCAGACGTTCAATGGACAAGCTGGAGCTGGCAATCAAGACTCGGCGATAATATCGTCATCGACAGAAAGCCAAGGTGTTGGTGCTCCGATCAGCGCCAAGTCCGCTGGGAAACGGCCAGCTAAAGACTCGAAAAGTCAACAATCCACCACTCCACAGAGCATGCAGCAGCCACCTGACCAAACAGATGACCAACAGGACCGTCCACTGCTCCCAGCAAAAGCAAAGCCATCCCCTCAGATCGCTCCTTCCCAACGACGATCAACCTGGGACATTAATGGCCACATCCAAGAACCAGCGTTACGACCCGGGATCCCTGGAGGGTTGGTGCAAGACCGAGCCCAGCCCCTAGGCTTCAGCATCCAGCCATCTGCCCCCATGGTAGCGGGATTCGTCAACAGTACCAACACAAGCCCAATCCGTGAATCTAGCACAGCAACAGCGCCTAAGATGACCCGCTCCCGCTCCAACAATATAGACAACCGTCCCTCCCTCATGGCCATTCCGGCTGGCGTTACGAGCGTAGTAGCGACTACCATCACGACGGCAAGAGGACAGTTTGATTCGGAGCCGGTGACAAATTTGCCCATGGTGCCGGAAGCGAGGGATATACCCGATAAGGTGATGGATTTATCGAGGAGGCACACTTCGAATCCGGTGCTGCAGCCGTGTTTTACGCCGACCCCACCGAACCCGACACCGCCGATTCCGTTTGGGAGGTCAAAGAGCCAGTTGCATATATTACTAGAACGGGAAAAAGCTCGAAAGGGGGAGGGATTTGATCACTACTACTAATTTTCTATTATGGGGACTGTAATGGAGCTGGAAAGCGTTGTGGTGTGGCGCAAAACTAGAGACTAAAGTGAAATGCGGGGGTTGCGTACATGTCAACTGATGAATGTATTTATAACAGGGATTAGGGACTTTTGTGAGCGTGTGTGGGATTGGGTAATGTTATGTGATGGGACTTTTTTGTTATGGATTATTACGGGCTAGGTAGCGATGGGCAACAGGGCTAGGTTATTAGGTCAGGTCAGGGCAGGGCAGGGCAGGGCAGGGCAGGGCAGGACAGGACAGGACAGGACAGGACACAGATACCCCATGGGCGTATGGTAAGGCACAGGTGAAACAACGAGGAGCTGTTGTGGGAGGGGGCGAACAAGTTTTAAGAAGTCTGTTTTGTTTTTGTCTTTGCTTTTTATGTATCTTTAAGGGGGAGATGTAGGCTGTGTGGGCAACAAATGGGAATATATGTTGATGTGAGTACACACTTACAAGTGCTGGTTTTTTGAAGCGTGTGGAATGAGTGGCTCTGGTGTTTTTGTTCGATCACGTCGTTTAAGATGAAAACGTGCTCTAGGCAGTGAACCAGTTAAATCTTGTCATTGTGCTCTCTCCTCCAGATCTCGGGGTAATCGATTCTAAAAATTGCTGAACAAAAAGGTTTACCAGTTCTGCCGGCATTCAAACCGCAACACACATTCACCGAGCCGTTGTTTTGCACACCCAAATCTCGGTAGCATATACAGTCAGCTCATCACACATCTGAACCTTTTGTTCTATGCCTCTTGGGAAACAACTCGGAAGAGATATTTTTATTGGTTGTGGTTTGCGATGAGTCGGACAGTGAGAGAGAGTTCGGTCAGAGGGGTTACATTTTGAACCAAATCCCCCCTTTCCAAAACCAACAAACCCCAACCCCCTTTTTCTTTTGTTTTTGTTTTTGGGGGGGGGCTAACTGGAAACCAGAGGTAAAAAGGTTTTGGCTATAGTTTGAACTTATTTACCCTTTTTGCCTACATTGTTTTTGTCCCCAGTCTTCTTGTACCTAGATTAACTTTTTTTTTTCCAACGGGTTTCGCTAATAGTTTTTTATCAACTTTGCTGGGCATTTACTGGAAACCACTCTAGTGCCTATGGCTATGCTAGGTCCATTTTTGATGTCCGCGTTGAAAACAAAAGCTTGTAAAATTTCTTCTTCATTCATTACATCCTTTTTCTTGACCCCTTTCCCACTCCCCAAACGCAAATTTCAAAGTAACTCGCTTGCTATTCAGCTTTTCAACTCTCCATCCCTCCCTCCCTCTCTCCCTCTCCCCATTTTTCTAAGACCCCCTCTAATCTCTACTCTCTGACTTCCTCCTCGCAAACGCACTACCACTACTAGCCCCTTCCTGCTGTTGTCGCTGTGATCTTCTACCACTCCCACCGGCGATTCCAATCCCACCACCACCACCACCACCACCACCACCTGCACCATCTGCACCACCACTATTGATACTCGGCGAGGAACCATGCAAACTCTTCTTCAACCGATTCCCCAGACTCAGCCTCGCCGCACTAACCGGCTCATCCCCTACCACCGGCGGCTTGGTCGCGTATCCCCCCAGTCCCATATTGTACCCCAAATTCATCGCCCCCGCCAAGAACCCGCTCCCCGTCGTCGCCGTGCTCGCCGCACTGGACCCGCTACTTCCATTGTTGCTCGCCCCTGTGATCGTCACCGACGGAATCGAAACGATATTCTCCCAGTCACCGCCGCTCTCACGGTCAGAGTGCGCTGAGGAGGGGTAGGTTGTTTCGTATTCTGAGTTGTGCGCATAAGAACCAGTGTTTGTCTGCATGCGACGAAGACTGGGTCGGCTTGATGGAGGGGGCACGACCCCAATTTCGAGCTGGAATTTTGATAGTTCGGTTGGGGCGGATTTGCGTCTTGATCTAGCGGGAAGGAAGTTGCCGCTGCCGACACCGACGGCTTTCTTGAGGGAGGCAATGGTTTTCTCCGACGTGGTCATAACTCTTGATGGTTGGGAGTTGGATTCTGGCGGGGAGGATACCGGGGTGGGGGTAGAAGAAAGTTGAGAAATCGCTGCTTGTAAGGCGCTCCAGGATTCTACCTGGCCGTTGAGGGCTTCTTCTACGCAGTTGCACTCGTCACCGGCGGGGCATTCGGTTTCGCCCATGGCGTGCCATTCTGCTAGGCAGGGGGCGTGGTAGACGCAGCCGCAGGAGAGGCAAGGGGGGTATAAGGAGGCGACGGGCTCGAGGCAGTAGACGCAGCGGAGTTGGGTTTGGGGGATCTGACTCCCGTAGGCGTTTTCGGGGAAGCAGCGGCGGCAGATGCCCACGGCGCCGCCCACGTGGCCGTTGGTTGGGCGGAAGTATTCGACGGGGTCGAGTTGGATTTCGTGGATTCGGCAGAGGCCGGTTATGTCGAGACCGCGGCCGGTTGCGAGGAGGTTTTGGGACTGTTGACGGCGGCCACCGAAGCCCATTACGGGAGAGGAGGCGCCGGTTGGGTAGTGTCTGGACCCGCGGGGCGTGGGGTCGAGGTCGGTGTAGTCGGAGTCATTGCTGTTCCAGTTGTTGTTATTATTGTAGAAGCGTTCGTCTTTGAGGACGTTGAACTTGAGAATCTCGAGACGGGAGAGGGGCTGTCCCCACATTTGGAGCATCTCGGCGTAGGCGCAGCGGTAATGAGTGTAGAGTTCCCTGCGCTGGGGTTCGATCAGGGGGGTCGACATCCAGCCATCATCGTCAAAGAGCGCTTGATTCTCTGGAGCGCATGATACAGCTGTGGGGACCAAGGAGTAAAATTTATCTCTGACACGGTTGTCATCTGAGAGGGGTGTGCGGGCTGTCCCGGGAGCTGTCTTCGGGACAGCGGCACTGGCACCAAACACGGTTGACCTACCCCATGTAATAGCACTCGGTTTAAAGTTGCTGAGAATGGTCTCTGCAGCGCTTGGTCGCTTTCGCGCAGGAGGATCAGGCGGTGAGCCAGATACAATGCCAGCGAGCGTTCGCGGTAAACTGGCTGCGATCGAGGCAACTGTCGAGTTTGGCTTGTGGGAAGATCTGTTGTTGGGTGAGGTGGACAAACTTTGCGTCTGCCGAGCCTCTCGAGCATGACCGGGCGCAAGTTTGTGCGGTGTCTCTCCGCCAGAGTATGAATGGGCACCAAACTCGGCCAGCATCATGACATCCTCGGGCGCCTGATAATCCAAGTATCCAGCAGGTGTGTTGGCAATCCTGGGTGTCCCAACAACTGAGCTACCCTTACTCCTGTAGTTTACAGCCCACGGGCTAGGATATGTAGGAAAATACTCCAGTGAGAAGGACGGAGCCTTCATGGCAAGAGGTGTTTCCGGCTGGGTAAGGCGGGCTTCAGCGTATGCCACTCCATCTTCCTCGAACGAGTCTCCGAAGATACAACTAAGCATGGCCAGCATTTGAATATCTGCCATGTCTTCGAAATAGTCAAACAAGTCATCTACCCGAGCCCGTGCGAGTGGATGATAGCCCCATTTAACACAACCGGCTAGACTGGCCTCACGTTCGTCATCCTTGGAGCGAGCCACAGATTCTCGGGCGACGACCAGTACAGATTGTTTTCTGTTGTGCTGAACCTTGAGCGGAACATTTCTTCTCACCAATAGAGCGGCATACTTCCAGATGTTGGCCAAGTCGGGATAGCCGTACTTGTAGGCCACTGCAGCGTTGTGACTGCATACATCAGCACCCTCGCCGAAGATGGCATACTCCTCCGCAAGCTGTTTCTTGGACGGCAGGTAGGCCCGGAAGTCGTGAAGGAAAACAAAGTTTTTCGGCTTGCCCGTCCTTCTCCGACTTGTTCCTGTACCAGTGCCAGTCCCAGCTCCGGTACCGCCTCCGCTCGAACGCACAGACTCATTGGTGCTGAGAGGCTTGCGGAAATAACGCCCAGGTTGGTAACGTAGACCCATCTTGTGCACTGTCGTTGGCTCCGAGTCGGTCGATGATGTTGACTCCGTGTCATCCGAATCTCCGGATTGGTCGTCAGTTGCCGATGTCTCGTCGTTGAACCTATGTTTGGGTGCTGGTGAGTCCTGGGTAAGACGACCAAAGCCGTCAAATGTGGGCTCCCCTTTCTGCGTATTACTAGAGACGTCCGGAGCAGCCAGAGTGAACAATGCTTTTTGGCTCTCATCCTTGGTGGGGAAGAAGCACACCAGCTTGCCATCATTGGAAAACCTGGCACCGCACAATCTCGGTGGCGGCGGTAGATTGGGTCTCCGAATCGGAGCCAGGGTTGATGTAGGATCAAGCTCCGTGCTGCTGCTGAGCTCTTGCGACAAGGATGCAGAGCCACCGGCGGGAATGTCACTGTCATCGTCCTCGCTAGAGCTCTCATCAGCGAGACCATCCATGTCGTCATCCAGATCACGGACATTTTTGAAGTATGTTGTGCTGGTCTCAAGATCAACCTCGCCTAACAGATAGGTAAAGGCAACGAAGAGACAATTCTCCTTTCTTTCCAAAAAGCGAGAAGAAAGTTCCTGAAGATCATGTTGAAGTTTCTTGTGAGTCTCTTCAGGCATAAACGACGACTTTTCAATGTAAAACCTCGGGGCTTTGGTCTTGGGGTAGCTGGGCGGGATGTCAACTTTGACCTTGATGAAGATAGTCGCCTCCTCCACGCCCCACGGACCCTTCAAGGAAGCCTTGAGAGTCAAAGAGTCCATGTCGATGTTTTCCCATTCCACGTTTGGCAGTTGGCTACTAATCCGGAGAAACTCGTCCTGTATCGTTTCGGGTTCCAACCAATCACTGTCAAATGTGTGGCCATACATCTTGGAGTCTGGAGAGTCTGGTCTCGTTTCTGAGCCGGATTTCCTCTTTGATATTGTGATGCCTCTCATCCAGCCAATTTGGAGCTGACTCTTGTCCACGGCCTTGGCCGAGTCTGTCTTACTCTTCATGGATGTAGCCCTCCATGAAGGACCGATTCGACGAGCACGAGTGTGTAAGCCCATGCTGAGAGCACTTGGACGGAGCTGCCTGCCTGTTCCTGGGCGAGGATGGCTCATCGTTGGGCTTCTGCGATCTCCCTGACAGACGTCATCAACTGTACGGAATGTCTTGTAAGCCGCGCCCTTCCGGGTGAGAATGAGATTCTTCATCAAAGGGGTCCCACGGACATAACCGGCAGACTCCAAGACCGCTGGCTCAGCTTTCTGAAGTCGCAGTTCATTGTCTTCGCCCCATGAAACCAGCTGAAACTCGCGGTCATCGATCCCGTCGTTCACGGCCCCTCGACTCCGCCAAAGAAACTCCTTGACTTTGTGGTTGCCGTGACCAGGAAAGACGGCAACCGGTGCAACTGCACTGTCAACTGGATCTGTCGGTTCAGAGCGTCGGTCGTACAGATAAAGATTGCCCGGCTCGTTTTGTGGCATAGCCAACAGTCCCGAACCAAAAGGAGTGTGACGTGCCCGCCATACTGGAAAGTCGGTGCGAATGACTCTCTGAAGCGCTTCGTTTCCCTTGGCGTAATCCCAAAACTTGATGCTCTTGTCCAGCGAACAAGTCACTATGCAGGTGGGTCTGGTACGATTCCAATCGATCCCGTAAATCTTGGAAGTATGCGCGGTGATGGTATTCAAGGGCTCGGCAGTCTTTCTGTTGTCCCAGATATGTAGATAGCGGTCGTGGGCGGAAGCGAGGACGTTGGGATCTTGACGACTGTACTTGACCTGTGTCGCACCAGCAAACCAGTCACAAAATGTCAAGGCGGGATATCTTGGGCTTCGCAAGTCCCAACAGTGCACATAGCCATCCACGGCGCATGTGGCAAGAGAGTCGGGATGATGGGCCGAAAAGTTGATGTCGGTGATGGCTCTCTTGTGGGCCTGAAGGGAGTGCTCAACGGCCCCAGATGACGAGTCATCGCGCTTGTTTAGGTTCCATACCAGACATCGGTGATTTGCTGTCGAGGCAACCCAGTAATCGCGAGCCGCAAAGGGGGACCACTGGACATCAACAACAAGCCATGGCAGACCGTGACTGCTCACCCGACGAGGAGGGCTCCATGGAGAGTCGAGATCAATGATGGCAAGGCCTTTGGGTCTAGGTGATGTTAGATTTTGTACCGTCTCCTCATAATTATGGAAATGTGATTGCTCACGATGCAAGGGCCACATCTCGCCCTGATGGCGAGATGGTTGCCGAGCCTACCAGGCCATCCACATGAATTGTCCCATCTGCATCGAAAGTCTCGCTGTCAAAAGCCGACTTGACGACCTTTCCTGTTTTTGGAGGCTGGGATAATCGATCAAAGGAGAAAGGCATGGTCAAAGATAAGGGTCGCAGAGCATTATGAGGCTCATCCTGAGCGCCTTGGGTGTTGGATGGCTGATAGCTCAATAAGGTAAGTTGTGAGTTTCAACTCCACTGCGTTCTTGAAGCACCTCAGCACCCCCCCTCCATAAATCGCCCGACACCGTGAAAGTGTATCGCCTGAAGCGTCACTTTGCAATGCCGACGTACGAGTCGTCAATAAATCAGGAATAAAAAGATGTCCTCGGAATTGATGGCCGATGATGCTTGTGAAAGCAACGGTCGTCAAAGCAACCTACGATGGAGGTTGTAGTGCCAATACGGCTAATTGCATAGCACTCTTTGGGAAGCCCACTGAAGAAACCCCGGCATCTGCAAATGGCGGAATCGGGAATGAGATCAGTGGTCCGTGCGCTTATCAGCGGCGTCCTTGAGGAACCCCTGTCAGGCCTGGCCAAACACAGCCCACTATGGTCCATAGGTTTCCAACTTGCGTCTTGGGCGTCTTCAACATCACTGTTGCCCGGTCTTTTGCTTGCTCAAGCATCCATCACTAGCCACTCCCACCTCCTGCACAGTCTTACGAAACCTGCAAAGATCCAGACGATCTAATTCAGTCTGGTACCCATAGTACTTGCTCACTCAACCGTCCCACGTGCTGTCCTCGCTTCAAGAGTTCTACCCCTCCTTTGACCTTCTACTTGCGCTCCATCGCATCCGCTTCAGGCACCCCAGCAGATACTCATCATGGCTCTTCCGAAGAGAATCCAAAAAGAGACTGAGCGTCTCATGGCTGAGCCGTATGCGCCCTTGCCTGTTGTGTGTGCACCAAGCTTGCTAACTTCGGCGCAACAGTGTCCCGGGCATCAGCGCCATTCCTCACGAAGATAACCTGCGGTACTTTGACGTTGAGATCCACGGACCTTCGTCTTCTCCATATGAGGGTGCGTGTCCCGATTTTTTTCTGTTCAAAGACAAAAATACTGACTGCGCTTCCAGGTGGCGTCTTCAAGCTCGAGCTTTTCCTTCCCGACGACTACCCGATGACCCCTCCCAAGATTCGCTTCCTTACCAAGATCTTCCACCCCAATGTTGACAAGCTGGGCCGTATCTGCCTTGATGTGCTAAAGAGTGGGTTGTTCCAGAACCTTGGTAGTGGCGTTGGGAGAATACTTACTCAGACTCGCTCTATAGACAACTGGTCACCTGCCCTGCAAATCCGAACAATTCTCCTTTCTATTCAAGCCCTTCTCGGCGCCCCGAACCCCGATGATCCGCTTGCTGCTGATGTTGCGAAGAGTTGGAAGGAGGACGAAAAGGCAGCCATTGCGACAGCGAAGCAGTGGACTCAGCAATATGCCGTTCCGAAATAGAATCGTCATAAATCATCGAGAAAAACAGCATCAAAATAAATTAAAGAAAAATACAGCTCCCTCCGCAATTCGATATCTAACCCATACGGTGCTATTCATACAGCAGAAAAATGCAAGACAAACCCGCTGGCATTGGCTTGGAGTTGGGTGGAAGAGTTCTGGGTGTGGTTTAG
Organism: Triangularia setosa; assembly: GCA_033296915.1. Classification (NCBI taxonomy): domain Eukaryota; kingdom Fungi; phylum Ascomycota; class Sordariomycetes; order Sordariales; family Podosporaceae; genus Triangularia; species Triangularia setosa. The sequence continues at coordinate 26,525 of MU866362.1, read as the reverse complement.
ATGGCGGAACGATGCACACAGCCAGGTATATCTCTGGTAAACGAAGTGATGAGCATATGGGCGGAAGAATGGGATATTGTTGCGTAACAGACTCCTGCGTAGATGGTGGTGCTCTGCCTATTTCTTGGGTTTTTTCTTGTTGTATTTCTGCAGTCATAAGAGAGCTTTGGTCTTGAGGCAGTGAATATGGACGATATTACCAGGACGGATGCCGGCATTGTGCACATAATGCGGAGTGTCTCTCCACGGGCTGGAATACGAGGGTAGAATGTGGGATTCATGCACATTGAGAGTTGCCAGCTCGATCATGGCGAGGGTATCAGATACATGACGAACCCTGCCCACGGTTTCACACAGCTGCACTCCGCACAGTTCGGTAGTTGTTAATCAATCTGGTCAGCGCCGTTGATACAGAACCAATCGCCTGGAAACTCAGCACACGTACTGCTTGTAGCTGCATATCGGCATTGGGCCCCACATTCGAAACTTTGCTCATGATGATCTCTCGGGTCTCTTTTCATCGCTCTGCAGGGTAATACGGCATTGGTGAGGTGCCACGGTCCCTTGGAAGGTGGGGACGATAACTGCTGGTCTCGGTGACCCCGCCTGGCCTTTACTGCCCTATATTAGGTACTGATCTTTACAGTGTATGAAAGTGGTGATAGCAATCCAGGTGGTGTTGGAGTCTTCTAGCTCAGGATTGTATAGGTTGGCAACAAACAACTTTTCTTTTTGCTTTGCTTGTTGAAACAAGTTTTGCATCACCAATCCCGAGTCCCTAGCCCGGCCCCAAAGCTTACCAAGTGACAGGGCATCCCGCATTCTAGCGGAGTCTTGCCAGTCAATTGGAATTGGATGGCGGAGGCGGGATGTCAGGTTTTAGCTTGGCCCGGGGGTGCAATTCTGCAGGGCACCACCACTGATCCAGGGGTGTTCCCTTTTTGAGCTGAGAGAGCATTCTCTCCTTCCTTTCCAGTCCTCCTCTTCTCAACAAGGATTCATCAAATGTGTTTACCTTGGGAATTCTTTGTCTTCTCTCCCTAAGAGCCACCCATTCAATTTTATCTGTAGGCCTTCCAGACACAGGTCCAGTGCGACCACCACAGCCAATCACTCGTTCAATCATTTCTGGCCAGCTGCCACCCACTATTTTACAAAAGACAAAACCGTCTCTGCCTGCCGGCTCTCGCACGTTGCATTTGTTTCCCGTGTCAACGTTTCGTTTCTTCCAACGCTCTCGGCACCAAACCATCCCCACGCGGCCGGGCCATACAAACCGTTTCGCCCAGCCCACCTGTCAACACCAAACACGCTCGCTCAGGCCTTCGCCTCTTTTTCCATTTGGGTTTCCAGACTTCTGTGACCATCACACACCGTCAATTCCTCCGACATCCCGATGTCTGGTAGTGCGAGTCGGCCGGTAGCGGACCAATCCAATTCAACCTCCCTCACCATCACTACCACTGGCGCTCGGACGATCCCAACACTGCCATTCGGTAAACAACTTGCCCACTCCTTCACCTTTAACATATTCAACCTGCTCTGGGCGAGACCGGTTTCCGAAGACAAAACCGACATGCCACCAAAGAAAGACGCCGCCGTCGCTGCGAAGCCTGCGAATGGCGCTGCAGCCAAGCGCTTCGAGCTTCCGGCCCTCGACTTGAAGTTTGGCGCGCTGACTGACGGGACCGACATCCCTCCACCCCTCCCTTCGCCGATACGAGAGGAGGCCGTTCCCACGCCGCCAGACACCCCAAAAGAAGCCGTTAAGACGAATGGCAATGCAACCGCCGCGGCGGCTACTGTCCCACCCATCGCGACTACTGCGGGTGTAAAACGCCCGGCCGAGGACAATCCCGCCTCCCCAACCCTGTCGGCGCGGCCTGGGAGCATTCGCCGTCTCTTTAGCCGTGGGCTTCTAAACTCGGCCTATGTGGAGGGCGAGGAACCCAACAAGAAGACAGCGCGGCCTCCTAGTAGGGGCGCCAGCAGTGTGGCTGATTCTCGGAAGGTGAAGCGGTCGAGTGGCTGGTTTAGCAGGTTCCGCAGTGACAAGACTCCACTTTCTCCGCCCGCGACAGACGAGAAGAAGCCGACCGGACCCCCACCGCCGATGATCCCGGAGCTGACGGAGCTCAAGTCAAAGGTTGACGCCAAGGAGGACGACGGCTTCGGCAGCGATTTGTTCAAGGACATCAAATAAGCACACAACGAGCCACACGACACACCAACCAATGTCTCAAGGACAGCCTTACGAGGGACAAACAAAGGAAGGTTCTCCAGGAAAAATACTGTGGAAGTTAGGGGATGGGTGAATTTGCGACATGTTGATTGAAGATACCCCGGGCTCGTTTCTTGTAACGGGCAGACTAAATTTGCGGATGACGATTTCATTGATGTTTACTACCCCAGATGTCTTTCTGTCTTGGTTTTCTTTGCTTTTTTCCTGTCATGTCTCATGTATCTTTGTTGCCTCTTGTTTTGGAGGTGTACGACCCTGTCTGTCTTGATGGACCGGCTTGCTTTTTTCTTCTGCTGGTCTATCCCTGGTTTTTCTTTTCATACCCACTCACGAACATTCCTTTCTCTCTCTTGCACACCCAGGTTGATAAAAGCGGGCGATTCTTTCAATTGCGGGAGGGGAATTTGTTATTTTCGACGACGATACATACATACTATACTGGGGAGGGGCGCGCATTTGTGTGGTTTGAGCGCAAGCTTTACGATTTCATGGTTTTTTTTTTTTTTTTTTTTTTTTTACTTCTTCGCTTTATACCATATTTTAGCAGTTGAGCAGTAGCACATTTACTGGGAGTTGGAATGAAAATACCAAAGTTTGGGGTGCCATTCTTTTTCCCCATTTGTGTTATGATATGAGTGGGGTTCAGTGATAATCAGAGTCAAGGTGTGTAAGCGAGGAGATTTTGACAGGCAAAGAGATGTGAGGGAGACGGATGGTGAAGGTCACATTGCGCTTTGACCTCGAGATGCATGCCAGAGGGAACTTGTTTAAGGTCACACCACTTGTTTTCCGACGGGATGTGTTCGATTGGGGGTTGTAAGCCGGTTAGGATTCTCGGTCAAATTACGGGAGTTGCGACATAATAATAGGGGTGCTATTTGTAGTTGATATTCCTAGTGATATAATGTATATTGGAGATTGTAATGGAGGCTTATGATAAGATAGAGCTCGGTGGACGGGTAAGGTGTTCGAGGTGTGATTGGCTAAGAGTCTATGGAGCTCTGGCCGTGGAGAGAGCTCAATCAGACGTCATCGGCTCGGGTGAGCGGTTCGGGAAATCTTTTTTGTTAGAATTGCAACGCAGCGGTTGGGCGGGTGAAGCTGTGACAAGATTGAGACGGTTTAAGATATCTAATTCTTGATTGTTATCGCGATAGTTTTTAAGTTTTATCTTTTTAAATTTGTTACACTCACAGCGAAAGCTACAGTAAAGGAAGCATCAATTTGGTCGCTCTACAACTTCTCTCGAGCTCTATCCCCTGTAATAACTCCACCATCCACCCAGGTTCTCAGTGGGGGCTGCTTCGTTTGCTGTCAACTTTCACATCTAGTTCGTTCTCTCTTCACCACCACTACCGCCTCAAATCCATTTGCCGTCTTCTCGCTCTTTGTGCGGCAAATCAATCTCACGATGGTGACCCCCCGCCTCACAACAAAGGCCCTCCGCCTTCTTACCAGCAAACTCCTCCGTCCCACCTGTACTACTGCCACCCCCCGAACCACCCCCTCCCTCACCCAACGCCGCTATTTGACCGGCCCCTACGGCTACCACCAATCCAAAGCCCTCACCTTCTCCTCCTTTGGCGAGCCCGCCGACGTCCTGTCGCTGCACACGCACTCCATCTCCCCAACCTTGCCCGACGGCTCCGCCCTGGTGCGCACCCTCGCCGCGCCCGTGAACCCGGCAGACGTGAACACCATTCAGGGCACCTATGGCGCTAAACCGCCGTTTACCACTTTGTTGGGGACCCCCCAGCCGTCGGCAGTCCCGGGGAACGAAGCCTGCTTTGAGGTGCTCTCCGTCGGTCCTGGTGTGAAAGATCTCAAAAAGGGGGACTGGGTTATACCCGCGAAAACAGGGTTCGGGACTCTTAGAACCCATGCGCTGGTGGAGGAGGCTGAGGGAAGGTTGATGAGGGTTGATAAAGAGGGGCTGACGCCGGTTCAGGTCGCGACGGTGAGTGTCAACCCGTGTAGTGCGTATAGGATGCTCAAGGATTATGTCGACTTGGTGGGGCTGTCTATGCAATGGTATCGCGAGGGGAAGGACGTCTCGGGGGGGGCATGGTTCTTGCAGAACGGGGCGAACAGCGGGGTGGGGAGGGCGGCAGTGCAGTTTGGGAGGCTTTGGGGGCTGAGGAGCATCAATGTGATAAGGGAACGAGAAACACCCGAGCAGACGGAGAAGCTGAAAAAGGAGCTGGAGGGGCTGGGGGCGGACGTGGTGTTGACTGAACAAGAGTTTTTGGATAGGAGTTTTAGGGAGAGGCTGGGGGAGCTGACGAGGGGTGGGAAAGAGCCGTTGCTGCTGGGGATGAATTGCGTGGGAGGAAAATCGGCAAGCGCGGTGGTCAAGGCGTTGAGTCCAAAGGGGTGCATGGTTACTTATGGGGGGATGTCAAGGCAGTCTTTCCCTTTTCCCACGGGCCCCCAGATTTTCAAACGGCTGAGGTTTGAAGGGTTTTGGTTGAGTGAATGGGGAAAGGAGAACCCGGAAGGGAAGAAGAAGATGATTGAGGATATTTTGAACCTGATGAGGGAGGGCAAGTTCAAGGAGTCACCGGTGCAGGAGGTGGAGTGGAATTGGGAGACGGAGGAGAAGACGCTCAAGGAGGCGGTTCAGGGGACGTTGGGCGGGTTCAGGAGTGGGAAGGGGGTTTTTGTCTTTGGGGAGACCTAAGTGGCGCAGAGAGGTGTATGATGAGAACTACAGAAATGTTTCCTAAGAGCATGAAATTGCTGGTACTGTGACGATAGTGTCGCCTGGCTGAACATAGATACCACCAGCATGTCCATTTATCCGACCCAAACTCCCAATCCTAACGCTAAAAGGCCGCCAAGTCTACCTGTAAACTACGCCCTAAAAGCCTGCACCAGCTCGTGCAGCTTATCAATCACCACCGGCACCAGCGCATTCAGATTATCATCCATAATCCTCTCCAAATGCCGAATCGCATCCTCCTCGCTCAGCTCCAAATGAAACCTCTCCTTCACCTTCAGCACCGCCTTGTCCGGCTCCAGTTTGATGTCAGGAATGTTCGCGTCCACCATCAAGCTAAACAAATTCAAGATTAAGTTACTGTTCTTCCTCAGCGCGCTATACGCCAAGAAACAATACTGCTTAAACTGCCGGTAATACTCCGAGTTGGACCCGCCCATGCAATCGACCATTTCCTTGGAGAGCTTCATCGCAGGCGCAAAAGGCTTCGGGTCACGGCCGAGGATGTACCCAAAGTCGGCGTGGAAGAAGTGGCCGTCTGGAGCTAACAGCAGATTGTCGAGGTGACGGTCACCAACGCCGAGGATGTAGGTGATGACGCAGTACCCGGCACACGACCGGACAAAGGTGTCGAGGCTCTCCTTGCGCATGCCAAAGGGCCCTTGGGCGTCGGGATTGTTTTGTTTGAGGTAGGCCTGGGCCGGGTTGGTGCGGTACTTGGAGGAGATGCCTTGAAAAGTCATAGATGGGACAAACTGCGACAGGCCGGCGCTTGTGCTGGTGGCCAAGATTTTGTAAGGAGAGAGCTTCAGGTCGAGATTCTCTTTCAAGAGTAGGTTGTCCATGAGGGTGATAATCTGGATAACAAGTTGGTCCTGACGGAGGTCATCGCCAGTCTTGAAGAGTATGGGATATTTCCGGCCGGAGGTGGTCTTGAACGCCACTTTGATGGGATGTAAAGATGACTTGAAGACAACAGTGTCTTCCGGAACCACCCCACAGATCTCTATCGACGGATCCAAGGGTAAGGGGAGAGGCGGGTCGATAGTTACAAGCTCATTTTTGGGGTCGGCCAGGAAATGCTTCACGCGCTCCACCCTCTTCGCGATAGATTCGTTCGCCTCCTTGATTTCCCCCGAGATCTTGGAGAGGATCGCAATCCACTCGGCCTGCCGCAGTAACATCTTTCGGGTCTCCTTCCCGTCCGGCTGCTTCACCAGCTCTGCCATGAAATCATAGGCAATCTTCTTGTAAATCATTTGGTTCTCCTCCCCCTGATCCTGAGAATTATCATCACACTCGACCATGAGATACCACCAGAAGTAGTTGCCGAGCGTAAGACTGTGGATGGCCCTGGATATCAAAAAACGAGCCAGAGACGAGTCGTGGGTAACCTCGTGGCCAGGTTGTGTCGAGATGTGCTCATACTTGAGCGCCTGGACGAGCTGAAGCAGATACAAAAGCAGCTCCTTATCGTCTGCCTTGCGCAATCGCTCCACAGCGAATGCCCGCACGGCCGAGTTATCAAACGTCGGACCAAGCAACTCTAGGGCGTCGTCAACATCGATATCAGTCCACTTCCCCAGAACTTGAACAGCCTGCTTCGACTCGGCGTGATCAAACCAGTTGACCGACTTGACAAACTTGGTAAGGGCTTTCTTGTTCCTCGTGAGATGGTAGCGGAATTTCCAAATCAGATCTTTCTCCTCTGGTGACAACGTGTGCGTTGGCGAATATGACAGTATCATGTTCAGCTCGTCTCGCACCTTGGCATTCGGCTTGAGATCCTTGTCCAGGATCCCGTTACGATGCTGGCTGCGGACCAACCTGCGATGCTTACTCTCGGCAGGGTTGTCTCTAGCACCAACCTCGGGGTCATACACCCTGATCAGTCGGCCTTCGTAGCCTTCGTCATCGTCGATGCTGATGCCAGGGCCGAAATAAACCTCTGGTGGAGGTTTGAGAAGGATGTTTGACTGCGAGGAGGAAAGATGCTGAAACGAAGAAATAGGCGGTGCCGGATACTCATAGTCAGCAAAGACCACAGGAAAGTCGAACCTCGGTAGTTCAACATTTAGAAGATACTCGGATGGCTCTGGCTTCGCCTTCTCGCTTCGTTCACTGGACTTGTCATCTCGAGCCGCCCCCATCTGCCTGATGGCTTTGGCCTTGAGAGACGTCCTGGCTGTCTGAAGTCCGCGCCTCTCGAATCCACGAAAGACAAGTTGGTCCAGCCAATCCACGCGCGAAATCTCGCCCATTTCATGCTTCTTGAATAGCGCCTCCATACGATCCAGCTCGTCGGCATCCTTATCCTCGGGCACTCCATTCCTTGGTCGTGGCCTGGGGACCAGAGCGGGAGTTTTGGTGTCGTCGTTACCGTCGGCGTGAAGGTGTCTGTAAATGTGACATTTCTGGCGTCCCTTGTGCAGCTGGTTGTCTTTATCGAACAGCGGTAGTGTAGCCCCGCCGAAGGGAATCCTGTGACCATAGGGTCCGTTTCCTGTTGGAGAAAGGTCCCAAAGTGTTATTGCAAGGCAGGCATTCTGGGGTAATACTGAATAGGTGACAGGTAATTCAAGCCACTCGCCCCATCTGCGCTCGGCTCGAAAGGTCTTGAAGGATGTCTGGACGGGGACAGTCAGCGGCTTTGATCCTGCCCACACCTGTACTGTGACATAGAGGTCGGAATACGGGCTAGAGACGAATATATCAGCGCTGGTTGAAGGAGAAATCGGGCAGAGAGCCAAACCTCTGGTTGGATCCTATGTGTCGAAGGTTGGCATCATCGAGGAGGGTAGAAAACAAGAGGGGTGCTTCTTCGCCTTCGAGGTTAATGCTACAGCACTTTTCATTAGCACCCGAGACTCTTGACCGCAGAGTAACAGCAACAGAAACATCGGCGCAACCCACATACGAATCCTGACGGGGTAATCAAGCGAGTCGGAGCTGGCGAACGAGAAGGGTTCCATTCTAGCAACGGTGGGAGACACGGCGCAATAACGGCGGGAAGACGAAGAGCTCGCGGTCCCTCTCAACCCATACAGTTCGGCTGTCGAGTTTGAGCACTTGGAATCAAAGGCGCGGTTCCATTTGCATGAGTAAAGTGTAGAATTACTTGGTTACTTGGGTGGTGTTGCGCAACCCACAAACGAGTGGCAGTTGCTGCAGCCGCCCTGTAACGTCACGCTGGAAGGGGCCCAGCGCCCGCTAAATAATCCCTGTCGCCTCTCTTTTAGCTATGAGGCTCTCCAGCTCCTGCCCCACTTCTAGCTGACCAGCACCCCACCTCAGCTGCCTAAACTTTCCTTGGCTAGGAAGTCGCGTCTTCCGCTCATTAAACGCGTCTTCCAACTTCACCTAATCACCAGTGCCTCTTTAATCCTGGTCACCAGTCGACTGTGGTACCCTGGCTTCTCGTTACCTTCTAAAAATTGTATTATTCAACTGTTTTGGTCGGGTTCAAAATCCTTCAAACCCACCGTTTCTTCGACTCATCTTCTGCCCCTCCCCAGCAAGATGGAGAACCGCAACCACCTCCTCGTCCGCGGGCGGAATAAAGGAAATGATGCCAGCGCGAGCAGCTCTCGAAAACGTGCATCTGATGTTGGCGGCGAACCTTCGACCAGCCGACGCAGAACCAGAGACCCATCAGTGCAAGCAGATCGCGGTGATGAGGACGAATACGACCCAGAGCAGCCAATGCAGGAACGCCGCCAAATACAGCGGTCCATGAGGGAGACTCTACAAGAAATACACGAGAATCAGGACCGCCTTATTGGAGAGGATCATAAACTCATGCTGGATATGTTTGACAGGCAGAATAGCACCATGGCCAAGGTCAAGCAGACCAACGAGGCTGCGATTGACTCCAGGGTCCTGGTTACTCTGGCAGACATAGGAGTGAAACGGGCCCAAAAGTGGGGAGAAGGAAACATTGGTGGTCTTGATCTAGATGAGCTTGTTTCCAAGGCCACTACGTTTATGCGGAATGGGGATGGCATCGAGGACGACGAGGCTGCTGAGTTGTCAAGCACACAGAGAAGAAGGAGACAGCCTGCCCGTGGAGCTCTGGGCAGTGATGGCGAGGATAGCGGAGATGAAGGTGATATGGCTAACTGGTCACATCTCGGCCGCTATGCCACCATACCCGCCATTCTCAGACCACCCCTGCCAGGATTTTTGATGGGGCCGCTCTCAATAGAAAAGAAGGTTCGCAAAATAACGAAACGCTCAGCGACCTTCAAAGTGAGCAACCTCCAGGAGGTGCGACCTCAGGAGCTCCGTGCAGAGGACTTGAAACAGAATAACAAGAACGACCTCCCATCGATCTGCAAGAAGATATGGGTTCGATTGGAGGCCCGTGAATCTGAAGCTCAGGAGCTGGCCATGAAGAAAGTGGATGAACTTGAGGCAGTTCAACTTGAGAAGGGTGGAGGCGAGCTTTCAGAAGACCAGACGCGGCAGGTGATGGATGAATATGGACTCAACAGCAATGGCATGGTGGACCTGCTACGCTTCGTGGTCAACCCACATTCTTACGGCCAAACGGTAGAGAACATGTTCTATGTCAGCTTTTTGATTCGCGAGGGGAGTATTGAGCTCAGGTTTGATGATAATGGTCTTCCGGGTATTAGTACGTGACAACAGACCTGCTTGATGTTCTGCACGGAGCGCGCGAGGCGCTAACATTTGCATAATAGGGCCATTCAAAGCGGGGAATAACGCGGGCGAAGCACTATCACGGGCCAGGGCCCCTATGAGGCATCAGGCTATCATGTCAATCGACATGGAGACATGGAGGGCAATCATTGAGACTTTTGACATCAAAGAGCCCATCATACCGCACCGTCAAGAAGACGAACCGACTGGACCCGGTGCACGCGGTTGGTATAACTGAGCGCAACAGCCAGAGCGTGCTGTTACCACTTTGGATTTGGGGTTATGTGACTGCAGACAACTTTGCTGTGTTATCTTTATTGAAGGAAAGGAATAGCTGGTAAATTTCGGTTACCAGGAAGTTGCCCATGTTTGCCTTGCCACGTTTGGTACAGTTACTTACAATCTGGCAGTATCGGTAAAGGGAGTAGGGATTCTTTGTTGGATCAGCTGAATGGAAAGCACTGGCCTCTATCCGCAAACATTTACAGGTTCAAAGTCTTTGTCTGCAACGCGATGATGTCGCAATGCTTAGGCGGCAAAAGACCGCAACGTCTCTTTGTTCAGGTGCCCCGTTTATTGTGCAGTTCGTCCATTACCCTGTCTTGTTCGATGTAGATTGGGATGAAGCTCCCCAAGTTTCGCTCTCGCAAGGGCTATCGTGTTTTGTCATCTCTCAGTACGCGTGAGTTGGCTTCCGGCCACAGGCTTACGTTTTACGCACACAACCTGCAAAAGCTTTTCGACAATGTCTGGGGAACAAGATGAGTCGGGAGTCCTCGAAGCACGAGCTTCACTGACAATGGGAACAATGAGCACCCCACGTGGGGGGCCTCGAGTCAGGCGCTCAGCATTCAGACGACCTCAGAATCAGAGCATATATCGAATTTCGAATAACTATGATCCTTGGGCGAATGGCAGGATCACATGGACCAAAGCTGGAGAGGAAACCCTCAACCAGATGTTGAGCACTGCCACCCAACCCCCTATCCAAGGCTTCTGGCAGAATCTCAGGCCAGGCGCAAAGGAAATCGTTCACACTTGGTTTGAAACCAACGAGCCGTTGCACGAGAAGAAGAATGATAGGCCTATTGTCTCGGCTTTCAGAGATCTCATACATGGCTACAACCATGTGATGACGGGCTGGATGAACTCTCTGCGGACGGCGGCCGAGCTGAATAAACATCTGGGACAGGAACGGACGCGCGTTGAGACGTTGACGGAGGAGAATCAGAACCTCCTCAGACAAACCCGCGAGCTCCGACACACAGTTGTGCGTAACGGCGAGTTCATGGAGACGCTAGAGATGAAGAACCGGGAGCATGAGGACCGAATCGGAGACTTGACCCAGCAACTGAAGATCAAACAGGTCGAGAACCGGAGGCTGACCCAGACTCTTAATAGTAGGAGGAGCCAGCAGACGACTCCCGGCGGCACCGTGATCGATGACGGCCGGGATGGCCACCGTGGCACCACTTGGAGCGAAGACATCGGGAGAAAAGAGCGGGACGATTACTTGTTCAATATCACACAGGCCAATGACAGAGCGGATGCAGCGGAATCCAGGAATAGGGAGCTGGAAGCCGCGATTGCGCGACTTAGGGCGGGTCAAGAGGTGGTCAACCAAGCGGGCGACAGTGTCACTTCGACGGGCGTCGGGGCCGGATCTGCCTCGGCGGCTGCCATAGCACTCAAGGCGACAGAGGAAAAATATCAAGATTGGGTCGGGGAGTTGAAGAATGAAAACAGCGGTCTAAAGACAGAAAATGAAAGTCTGAAGAAGACTAATGAAGGTTTGGAGACTGCCATCCAGGCCTTGGCCACGAGGAATGATGAAACTCTAAGGCAAGAGAAGGAGAAGCGGCAGGCAGATTGTCAGGAACTACAGGGGATGCTCGCGAAGCAGCGGTCAGTGATGGCGGGGAAGCTGCAAAAGACGACACAAGACCTGGGAGACTGTCAGGAAACGTATGACAAACTCAAACGCCGAGCCGCCGAGTACGAGAAGAAGATTAGGCGGCTCGAGATCGACAATGATAACGGGATCAACCGTCTTCGCCGGCAAGTGGACAGCATCAACGAGTCGGTCAAAAAGTTGATCCCCAAACTCAACAAGCTTGACCAGTGGGTCAACCAGGCCTCAGCGGCCCGCGATCAGTATCTTGAAAGTGTGGAAAAGGCTCAACCGATTTTGAAAAAGGCCGACAAACTCAAAAAAACCCAGACCTCGTCTCAGGAGATTGTGAGGGGCTTGGCGGACTTGGTCACCTCGTTGTACGACGTATTCAACAGTGCCGAGAAAGTCAGAGAGAGCCATGAGCCGACCTTGAAGGAGGCCAAAGAAACTCGAGATGGGACTCGTGAGACAATCAAAGACTTGGCAGGGCTCAACGAGATGCTTCTCGGGTGGCGATCCCGCGTCCGATCTGGCCTTGGGTCGACAACTGCCCTGAGGCATGAGGGAGGCATGATTGCATCTACCCTTGAACGACTAGAGCATCAACATCGGGAGCAACAATGCGCCCAGAAGGATGCTTCGGATGCTGATACTTTGGGTGGCCGGCTCCGGTCACAGCACATCACCCCTTCGAAGACACAAAAGGAAGAACGTCCGCCGACAGCTAAGCCGGCGCATACGGAGCGAGTGAGTGAAGCAGCTTTAGCTAGGCGAAGAGACCGTGTGCCGCAGAGGCCGCCGCCTACTCTGGTGTTTGTGGATGAGCCTGTCAGGGACACGCCGGGTAACCACCCCTTTTCTTGTTCAAAATGTGGTGGGTTACTGACATCTTTATAGTAGCCGTAAGGGGTGATGAGAAGGACAAGAAACCGGAATTTGAAACCCCTCCTAACAATTATCCATTCGAGCATGACATAACTAGCAGTAAAAGAGGCCGTATTCACGCTGCGAATGCTCCAAACCCTGAGGAAGCCTCCGAACCTCGAGAGCGACACTCATCTGAAGAGGGGTATTCTCCATCATCGCAAGGGGCTTTTTTATCTCTAGGGTCTTTTCCATCCAGAAGGCCTCCGTCATCTGTAGAGCCTCGGTCACCTGGAGAGCCTCGGTCACCCGAAGCAGCCTCAAAGTCCCCAGAGGCTCCGAAATCTCATGAAAAACCGCCCAACCAAACTTCTAGCGCCTCCTCCCCGTTATCGCCTCCTGGCTCTGACGAGCAGTCTGTGCTCGATGATGGTCTTGATTCAAATGAACTCGAGATACTGGAGGGGTTCATAAAGATATCAGAGATTATACGCAGGGTTAGCGATGAGGACAATCGAAAGCCCGACAACTCGTTCCTAGCGGCCTTGCTCCGAAGGGACCAGCAGGAGATGAAGGATGCTCTACTTCGGATCTTCAATGTAACTGGGTTTCCCCCACAAGACATTCTCGGCCCCGTTGGAAGAGAAGATCACAGACTCTTCTGGGTTTGTAGAGCGTACAAGGAGTTCGAGTTTAACGCCGCCAAAGAAAAGTTTGACGAAGCCGCAGCGCTGAAATGGTTGGAATATTGCGAGCGCCATATCAACCTGCAAATCCGGGAGCGTGAAGGCTCGCCAGAGTGGGAGCACCATCTAACTAACAAGTTTAGGGCAGCCTTGAGCATAGCGAGCGAGAGACATGAAGAGGCAAGGCAACTGAGGACCAAGTACGATGAGCTCGAGACAGAACTGCTGGGAGCTAAACTTTCAGCCGAGGAAGAGTTTTACGTTCTTAGCTGCGTGAAACGACATTTGGACAGTGGCAAAGGCGCGGGCCAGATTGAGGAGCTGATATGGGGGATTGCCCCTGTGATTGACCGAGAGGCCAAGCTGAGGGAGGTCACCCTGGAGCTCTCGAAATGGGTGAAAGAGTACAGTGAATGGGTGGAAGCTGTTCTCGTTCCTCAGTATATCGACCCGCTCAAGGCGGTGATCCAGACACTCAAGAATAAGATCGCCGACGTGAACGACTTTGACGACAAGATTTTGCTCGAGGCCCGCATCAAACGACTCAGGCTCCTCATCCGCCACAACTATATCGAAGAACTGCCCCTCAAGGACACCTTCAAGTCGCCACTCGAGACTGTCACTGCTAACATCCTCGTCAACAAGGACGTTATTGAAGCCCAGGAAGAGACCCGTCGCAATCGGATTGAGTCTTTGATTCGAGAGAAGGCGATGGAACTTTACTCTACCTACTCCCATAGCAAGCATGCCGAGTCGGCCTGTTTCTGCTCGCTGCTAAAGTACTTTGCGCCAAAGGTGTATTACGGTGCCGTTCGTGACGGCTGCTGCGGGCAAGGTCGCATGGTTTCCCCTATCAAGGAGGGCACCAACGTCGACACCCAGCCAGTACGCCCAGAAAGCCGTCCAGCGCCTGGCAGCCCCTCCTCACTCCGACGAGGCCGTCGCGTCTGTCAAGGCCACCACGGCCATGGTCTCCTCTCCGCCTCCGCCACCCTCCCAACAGTCATCTGCCATGTTCTGACGACCCTCCTCTGGATTATCCTCTATGTCCTCTCTACCCCATTAGATATTTATTTTGCTCTCCTCTTCATCTTCACCACCCCCTTCAACATCGTGTCGTGCAACTTCACCTGGATCAAGTACTACCTCACCTACCTCCACTGGTATTTCTTCCCCAAGAACTACGCCGAAAACTATCTTCCTACCGCGTCCTTCTCCCCCCCGACCGCCCCCTCCACCAAAGCCCCATTCTCTCCAGCAACCCCCTTCCGCCCTCCCGCGCCTTCCCAAGCCTCCACCCCATCTTTTGCCCCGTCACTGGATGACTTCTCCCCCGCCAAGATCCCGGGAGGAGCCGGCCCCAACCCCATCGACTCTTTTCTCGGCGACGAGGACGAGATATCGGCCATCCCGCAATTCGACGGCGCAGGCGATTCTCTTGCTCCTCCCGACCGCCGCCCGTCAATCGACATGTTTGCGTTCAGACCCTCCCCTGCCCCCTCTGTCAAATCCGACGACCAACCCACTCGTCCACCACCACCGGAGAAACCCAAACCCTTCAGACTGTCCGCTCATACCGCCTCCCCTGCCTCTTTGGTGATATCCCTATCCATCATCACTACTATTTTTAGTAGCGTGCTTTATCTTGCGCTTGATCAAGAAAGGAGGATTTGGTTGTCAAATAATCACTGGAGGAGGGCGTTTGTGAACGACATGCTCGAGCCGTTTGGGACGAGGGAGACGCGGTCGGCTGCATGGATGGACTGGGGGGTTGTGGCTTTCCCCGTGAATGCGGTGATAAGGGGGCTGAATGGGGTCTTGTTGCGTTGGGTGCCGAGGGGGTGGAGTTTGGTGCCTTGGGATACGGACAGGGCGGTGGTGGTGGGCGGGACTGGGAATGGGGGTGGGTGTGGGTATGGGGGGATTACGTGGGGGGAGAGGACTGGGTTGGGGGGGGTTGGGGGACCAGGTGAGAGTCAGGCTGCTAGGTTGTAGGACAGGGGTTTTCTTGTTTTTTTTTTTTTGGAAGGGGGGGGAGGGGGGGGGGGCAAAGGGGATTTAATTTTGAAAGGTAGTTGGAGTTATAGGGAAAAATGGGAGTTTAGGTTTTGTTTGTTGGGTATCGGATTTTTTTGATTTTTTTTGAAGAGAGATATGTAACACTATATTGAGAGACCCTCCTTTTTGGCGGTCCCACCCTGTCTTGATCACCCCCCGACCCACTGAGCTCCCGTGTATATACCCCTAAGTATTCCCAATCCTTCTCTTTTAGCTGTGTTTTTATTGTCAGAATATTTCCACGATCACTGCTCTTTTTATAATTTTATAATTTTTCTTTCTTTTCTTTTTTCTTTTTTTACATGGGCATTTTCTTCACTGTTACCCTCCTTTTGACCACTACGGCGTCATTTCCGTTGTTCGACCCTGAAGAGACAGGAGTGCTCTGGTAAGGCTATGTCATTAAATCAACTCTTTCATGCCAAAAGATGCGGATTCTCGTGAGAGTGAAGGGAGAGAGAGCTTACCCTTTTCCCGATGATATCCCCCCACTCCTTCTCCAACTCTCGTGTCGTCAGGCAACGAATCTGATGTTGTGTTTGCTGCCGCTGCTGGGAGTGATGATGATGCCGTGGTGGTGCTTGGCTCCACCGTTCCTTTGTTGGTGTTGTTGTTGTTGGTGTTGTTGTTGTTGGTGGTGTTGTTGGTATGGTGGTGTGAAAATCCCCAGGCGAGACGATGACCATCTGGATCATGTGTTGCGCATCATCATCTCTATTCGGGCTGTTGCCACCTCCGTGGTACCAGTTGATGTTCCCTACACCCCCGTTCCGTGCTGGTCCCGCTAGGATCAACTTGCCTGAGTCATCATGATGTCTGCCGGTTTGTGGTGGAAGAGCGGGAAGAGGAATGTGCTGCTTGTCCCAGCGCCAGTCGACGTTGTCAATCCTGCACAAAGGTTGAATTGATGATTTGGTTAGAAAACGTTTGCTATTTGGGAGGTAAAGTAAAATAAAATAAAAATGTGAAGAGGGGTAATGTGTTTAATATGCCAATGGTGCAAAACAAGGTAGGGGTAACAAGTGGTCGAAGTGGAAAGGAGCAAGGAGTGCAGAGCATTTCCAGAGAAAGCCCATTGGTGTAACTCGACAACATACCAAACTTCGCAACACACTCCCTTCGTGATGTTATACACCGGCACTCCCTTATGCCCCACCAACAGCGGTATATCGCTCCTTAACCAGACTTTGTCCCCTTTTTCGTTGGGCCATGGGCCCTCAGATTGGACAATGCCGTGGCAATAGGACCGGCGCTCGAAAGGCTGAGTCAACATGAGCAAAGAGATTGGGATGTATGCGACGTGGTTGTCGCGGGTTCCTCCTCTTGCTCGAGTGATGATGTGGCTGGGCGGGGGGTCGGTAGGCAGTGAGGAGAGAATGTTGATGGGAGATTCGAGGTGGTGGTGTTCGATACTGGGGCTTTTGAGGGTGTAGCAGTGAACTTGGATGTCGAAGGGCGACATGGCGGATGTGTGAGGATTAAAATAGAAATAAAGAATGGGAAGCTGGTAAAACGAAAACAAAATGCCCCTCCCCCCGAGCAGAAATATGTTCAATGGAGAACGTGAAGACCAATGCAAACGAAACTGACATTTATCATAGCTACGAGGCACATACTTATAACAAATACGAATGCGGTGCCCGACAGGAACACGACATAGGAAAGATGCGAGAGCGGGAAGATGCGGCCAGAAGAGTCGAGATTGAATTGATCTAACAGCTGCGTTTCCTGATTCAATCATGCGCACCTGCATGAAGAAGTGCGTATGCAATATGGCTGATTATCTGGCTCGTGATTGCCCAGCCGGTCTGCATGCGTTTGTGTGTGCCGTTAGACCATCTATAGACACATCGGAAAAAGATCTACCGTACAGCCCAAGCTAGATTTTACACTAGCGTCGTGCTGTTATTTGACCTTTTTCTCTCAGAGTCAATCTTTTCCCAGTTGGTCGTCCATCAAGGTTTCTTGGAAGCCTCGTTGTCCGACGGAGGTGATGCCATTGATTCATCTTCTAGCTTCTTGGGCAGGCCCATGTTGAGCTGCTTGGCCATCCATTCGACAAGCTCCTTCTCGGCTTCCTTGTCCTCCTCACCTCCCATGGCCGAGGAGATAGACCGAGCCATGGAGTACTGCGAGGCTTGTCTCAGCTCTTCCAGAGTCGAGATGTTGAAGGCCCATGACAAACCCCCGACAAACATGATGCCAAAGGCCATGGTGTTGAGGGTTGCATAGTTCAAAGCGGTGAAGGCGATCAAGGGGTCCTTCTTCAATGGGTGTGACGGAAGCGCTATTGGGTTGGAAGAGTAGTACTTGAGCCGGGACATGATCATCTGTCTGGCAATGGCCCGGCGGGTGACGAGGATGGAGAGAGCCAGGAAGCCACCACCGGCGGCCATCAAGCCCATTTGCCGGAGCGAGCGTTCCGAAAAGACAGGGGGGTATGGCGGTCTCTCATAGGGCTGGTTTGGTCTAGGTGATGTAGTCGGTGCGGGTGTGGGCACTGGCTGTGGGCCGGTGGGGCGTGCCGTTGAAGACGCCGTCGTTGATACATTGTTGAGGTTCTGGTCCTTTGCCTGCTCCGAGGCTGGCTCAACGCCGAGTAGCTTGCTGGCGAGGAAGCTGAGAAGCGGCATTTTCTGGTGTGGGGAAGGAAAGGGGAGAGACGGACTGACAGCCCTAGAAACGAATGGACACGGCGTCGCGATCTGTCGATGGTTGATGTGAGTTGAAAGCTGTCGTTGAGCTCTGAAAAAAGATTGGTCTGATGTCTCGGAATGTCTTGGCCTGCCATTGGCTGGCATCGTCTACCCCTGTTCCCTGCCGTGCCATTTCGCGGGGTGATGCATTTAACGTTATCGAAGCGCCTTGGCTGACCCGCTGTAACCGACCTCAGATCGACCTCGCTCGTGAATTACGGGACAAGTAACAAGGGTACAGACATCTCACCACTCTCGTCGGTATCGTTTTTGTCACGATCCACGCAAGGTACGCATTTCTCTTTTTTTCCTTTTTTTCTTTTTCTTTTTTCAATTTCTTTCCTGCACCTCCCAAGACAATCGACACGCTACAAGCTACCAGGCATATCCCATCCCCAACGGGATGCTCCCCTCGCCGTTCCTCCTGTCAGTCAACGAACAGTGTCACCAACTGGAGCACCTGCAGTCTCAGAGGCTGAAAGTGAGACATGCTGGGTGAGGCAGACCAATGGCTCGGAACGGGGCATCCTGGAAAACTGGGAAGCTCAAGCGGGTCACCACATACATGCCACTAGTAAAACACCAGACAAACATGCTAATGCAGACAGCAACCATCCCGGGCCAGCAAACGCCATAACGACACCGAAGACTGTCCGCTGTCCAATTGCTGCGGCTTCATTGTCAGCCATTGTCTTCTGACCTGACGTGTCACCTTCCACCCTCCCGGAGCTAGCAAGCCACTCCATCTGCCACCGCCCACTACTGTCCATCATGGCAAAAGACAAGCAACCCAAAAAGCAGCCCCCCTCCTCTACCCTCGCCGCTACCACCACCACCACCACCACCAAAAAAACCCTCCCCGACTGGCCAGTGTTCAAACCACCCCTCCCAGTCGTCAGCCTTGATTTCGACTCACCTATCCAAGACAAGGTCGTCGTTCTCCGGTCATTCTTCCCCAAGAACCTCTGTCGTGACTATGTCTCGTTTCTGCGGACCCTTCCCCTGACTACAACCCCAGGTAAGCCCAAACGGGGAATGGCCGTCAGGGTGAATGACAGGTTCCAGGTTCAAGACCCGATCTTCGCGGAAAGGTTGTGGAGTGAGACGGGGTTGAGGGAGGCTGTTCTAGACAATCCCGACATGGCTCACTTGTGGTGCGTTTTGAGACAAGCACGAAACATAATATGATATGGTGCTGACAGAAAGGTGAATCAGGGGAGGTGAAGTCGTAGGGTTGAATCCGAATATCAGAGTGTACAGGTACACGCCTGGGCAGTTTTTTGATGCGCACTGTAAGTCACCCCCATTTCCCTCAAGGTGGTATGGTGAGACATGCACGAACCAAGTTCGCCTAAGAGATTCTACACAACCGCACATCTGTCTCTCTTTCTTTTCTTTCTTTTGTATCTCGACCCAAAAAAACGACGATCACCATATTATATCCAAGATATCCACCTCATCATGACATTCTACTAACCTCTGCTCGCAACGTAAAGATGATGACTCAAACAACTTGACCCTTTCTACCCCGGAGAATCCCTTCATGCCAGTCAAAACAACCTGGACTCTCCTCCTCTACCTGACTTCTTCGACCGACGGTTGCGTGGGAGGCGAAACAGTGTTTTACCCAAACGATCGCCAAACCAAGATAGAGGCTATCCCCATTTGTCCTGAGACGGGAATGCTGTTGCTACACAAGCACGGAGACGACTGCATGCTTCACGAAGGCAAAGAAGTCACAGCGGGGGAGAAGTGGATTTTGAGAAGCGATTTGTGTGTCAAGCGATAAGTCTTTCCAATTGATCTTGGCTATGGCTTTAGAGTACTATGATCTATACAAGACCCGATACCACCACACTACCGCTGAGTCGGATTGGGGAATTCTTCCTTTCGTCTACAGAGATCTCTGTACTTCTTGGTGTCTCAAACGTTGTGATGTGCAGCATGTTTCTTGCTGCGCATTTTATGTACCCGCGTCCTGCCGCCGTTCCACATCATCACTCGGCCGCGACCAACATAAAGAACACAACCGATCCACCGAAGTTGGTCGGTAGAATATGATCAGTCAGATGCTTCACTTTAAGATCTCATCTATTATTTACCGACCACGACTTCAAACACCGTAGCACTGAGCCTGCCCTTTTTAGTACCTGGAAAATATGATGCTCAATACCACCAACCTCTTTGCTAGGTTTGTCCACCACCACCACCACCACCAGACGCCACATCCGGAGCATCATGTCCCCATTCCGAGGTTCTACTTTGGGTATTCATAGGCATCTTTACATGGCTTTTCATGTAACCTCTACCACATTATGATTTTGAAGGGGCTTTGAAGGACTTTTGAGGTAAGTGAGCCACTCTCCTGTTAAACCACCGATTCACTCATCAACACTTTTTGTGCTGCATATGTGCCAAATTAGGAGCTTGATTGTAGCCCTCCGTGTAGCTACCGGGTGCGATAGTGGTCTCCGGAGGTATCCGAACCACCATCTCCGGAGCCATCGATACCATCGTCTTGTCTTATGAACTCCCTCTGCAACACAGCCCCTGTCCGCTTTGTGTAGCAATCCCAGGCTGGCATGAAGAGAATCATGAACGGCAGGGCAGCGATGGTGAGAGCAGCATAATGGCCCATTGAGCGACCATCAACAGTGTAAAGCATCTGAAGATATTCCAAAAGTACCTCCCATCGCTCCAGGGCTTTTTATCTAGCAAATCATACACATCAGCTCAACTCACACGAAACGAACCCTCGAGTAAGCCTGGGAGAAGCCCCTTACTCAGGAATGAGTTGGGCGCAACGGTGGGTGTACATGGTGAGCTAATGTGAGTTGGCATATCTGGTGATGAGTATGAGTTGGTTTCTGGTATCTGAGGACGATGAGTGTTAGCCCTGTGGTAAAATAAAGCATTCAGAAGGAGCCTGAAACAAATAGGTGAGCAGTCGCCGGCAGGATTGGTGAGGTGTCTCACGAGTATCCTGTACGATGGCTGATGTGAGTTCGCTGGTTGTGGCGCTGTTGGTTTGAGAGTAATTGGGAAGTCAGATGATCCGTGTTGGCAAACGGTCCTGAGAGTATTGCTCAAGGGCTCCTTCCATGCAACGTTTTGGAGCAGACGCCCCAAATGCCAAATTCTCAAGGACAAAAAATGGCGACAGGCCTTTCACGCACGACGACTTTGATTGCTGCTATGATACAGTCCCTTACGCCCGCCCGGCGTCCTTCTCACCATCCGCGGCTTCGAAAAAGAGCTTGCCTCAAACGGGCGTCTTCCTCTTCATCTTCATCTTCGCAAAAGTGTCGTTCAGAGAAGAGTTCGCCTGACTATCTTGCGTTTCTTTTCCCTTTTGCTTCCAGACTTGTTGCTGTCTATCATATGTAGTGCCATAAGTAATCAATTCCGTGATAATGTTACAGCCCCCAGGATTGCCAGGATTGCCATCGCTGTCACCATTGACTTTCGAATCAGGACTTCGAAGGTTCAGCAGTACTCTCAAGCCCTCCACCACCACATTATCCAGCCCTATGGTGGTGTTCGTGGTTGTCAACGTCGAAGCTAATTCCGGGGATAGTGAGCTTCACTTGGGAAGACTGTTTGAAGTAAGTGGGAAAAGTGTTGACTGCCAAAAGTGAGGCAGCCAATGCTGATGTGGCCATGCCTCCTTATAGCCTTATCTCCTACTATCAACCCGACTTCGAAGGCACGGTCCTGAATACCATGCTCCGTTCCTCTTAATCTTACAGGTCTTTACTTAGAGCTACAGTCTTTGTGATTTACTGGGTATATCGCATTGTTCGTTTGAGCTCCTACCATACCTCGGATGAGCCTAAGGGCTTGGCCAAGCCGGGGTCGGCTAGGTCATGTATGGCATTTGGCCTGCGTGGACAAGATACAAACGCAGAAGACCACGCACACAAGCGGAGAGCCTTTGAAAGGTCATTGTTGCATTTCATTACGGTCGTAGTTAAAACATAAACTCCTGCCGTTTGTTCCGTCTCCGACACGAAGCCAACCCCATATTTGTGTCACAAGGGCATTGCGCCCTCACTTCGGAGCACTCCGAAACATCCGCAAGAGCACGCAGAAGGGTTGCTTTTTAAAAACCTTCCGAGTTATTTTCTGTTCAAGCTTTTTACAGTAGTCCCTCATGGGTGCTTAGCATTCTATCACTGACCATCAATACAAGCAGACAGAGAAGGACAGATAACCAGAATACCTGCCTCTGCAAAAGTCATCACGGAAGACACTACCAGAGCACGACCAGCAAAGCGATGATACCTATCACGGACACAGCGATCGCCCGACCAAGCCCTTCTCCGCCCGTACTGGCGGCTGCACCATCACCGCGGTTGTGAGAGTTATGGCTGGCAATCAGAGCACCTCCGGCCAAACCAGCAGCAGCACTCCGCACCCGCCACCTGGCCCACCACCACCTCGTCCACCACCATGTCCACCGCCTCTTAGCTTTAGAATCGGATTTCGAGCGTGAATCAGCATTCCTCCAGTACCTTTGCTGGCCAAGTCAGAGTTGGCGTTGTTGTCATTGTCGTCGTCGCTGGTATCGCCATGTTTGGACGTGAGTGTTGGAGGTAGTTCAAGAAGCAGAAGATGATGTTATGGATCCCTCAAATAATTGTTGAAGGAGGGATATGGCGGAAACATCTCGGAGGCCTCGGGGTATGAGGTATCTCTCTTTAAAAGCGCAAGCAGGCTAGTGATTTGAGGCCATATCACATCGCACGTCGATTTAGAGTTCAAGGGGGCACAGTGGCGAGGTGGTTTGAAAGAAATGTTGCAATGAAAATGCAGCTTCGACAGAGAATACGACTGGAAAAGCGACGCTGAGGAGGCCGTGAGATTCGGGAATAGATACTCCTCGCTATTGCCTCGATCCCACCCCTCACCGATATCCCCAGATATCTCTGTATCTCATCCACCACAGCAGAACTTACTGAATCGACCACAACCCACAAGGCAATGATACAGACAACCAACGCAATGGCCGCAATATCCGTTGAATGACAGTGTTTGAAAATGCACAACCGCCACCCCTCGGATCAGGAACTGGATTTCGAGGGAAAATCAATAACCCCCCCTCCTCCCAGCACTGATAACTTCGTTTACTATCACGAGCCTTGATGCTGTTATCGCCGTCATCGTCGTTGTTGTTGCCAGCGTCGTAAAAATAACCTTGTGGTATATTTCCTTTCAATGATTATCAGTCTAGAAACAAACAGCCAGAGCAAACAGGGTGGACTTGCAATGTACCGATTATTATCGCTTCTACACGTAAATAAAACTGAAAGTTACTTTAATATAAGAGATTCAACTTCAAGTACGCAATTCAGAGTGCTTGTATTCTGTTATCCTCGTCCCCCTCCTTACAGCGTACCTAAAAGCGACAGACAGAACAAAAACATAGCGTGTGAGAATGGAAGGAACTTTGCTTACTTGTAAAAGGTGGAAACAAGGGGGAGGGTGCAGATATAAGCAGCTTTCCATCTACCTACCTTACCCACAAAGCGATGCAGCGTGACAGGTTTCCTTTTTTTTTTATTACAAATGCCAGGTTAAGAACTAGGTTTCAAATCCCCGGTCACACACGCTTCTCAAGACATCCGTTTCACGAGTGGGCCGCAAAAAATTATCCGAGTTGTCCGAGTTAGGTATATATTCCTTACTCTCAGTTGGGAAATGGAAATTAGTTATGATCATGACACAGCTGGCTGGCGGTTGTGAAAGTCTCAGAGGGCTTTCAAACAATACTGATGGTTACCTAGGATACATGGGAGTTATTCTGTACGTTGGTAAGATCACTTATCGGGGGGTGTGTGTGGGGGATGAGTGCCTGTGTGATGAAAAAAGAAAGATTGAATTGTCTGGAACATTTTCAAGATGTATATTATTATTATTCCTACACCGTTCTACCCTTTTCTAAAGAGTGCGCCGGACCTTCGGCTGCTATTTACATAGGAAAACCGTGCCGTGTAGGCCGGGTAAAAAATCCATATCGGAAAGTGTGAGGAAGGACAAAGCTTTGAAAGCTTCCAGAGATTTGCAAAATAAGAGAAATGCCTTGTGTAAGGCCTTGAAGACTGATCGTCTTCGACTTTAGTTTCAACCGCCCCTTCTTCCTATTCCTCCCGTTCCTCCTCTTCCTCCTCCTCCTCGTCTACTCCCTCTTCAGGCTTTTCCAATTCCAGTTTTCTCGCGAGACCATACTCTAATAAACAACCTGAATCCATAAGCCAGCCTGACCTTTCTCAGTAGCCGTTGGTTCCGAGATCTACCCTGAAGTATAAGGCTAAGATCTCGATGGGTGCGGATGATATTTCTTGGCCAGGTTCTAGGTCTCAGTGGTGTTGAGCACCGTATAACCAGGTGTTCAACCGTCTCCCGTCCTTCTCCGCAGCTGCAATAGGGTGTGGGTACTCCTGGGACTTTTTGTTTGAACAGGAAGTCCAGTAGACCTATTACTCCTGTACGGGCCTGCACTAATAGGGAACTTTGGGCTTTGGTAAGGTTGCTGTGTTTCTTTAGCACCTGATCGGTGAATAGTAGGTCCGGTGGTCCTTCGTTTGCCACCCTTGCTGTCCGGCCCTCGGTTTGCTTTTACCATCGGGTTTCCCACGCTCGATATAGTGCTTCCCTCATTTCCTCTATTTCTTTTGCTTCCGTTGCTCCCCTTGTTCCCCTTTTTCTCCTTGCCAAGGGCTTCCTCAAAGACAACGGCCTGCCCGGCTCCCCTTCTTGGACTTGGTTTTGCCTGACCTACTGGTCGATAGCTGTAGGTTCTTGCGGAGGTAGAGGTTTCCTGCCTGGCCTTCGTCTCTGAAACCGTTTGTATTTCCTATTGCAAGACTCCTGTATCAGCGATCCTGGTGGCCGTTTTGGTGCATCTGTGCCTCGCCCAGTGTATAAACACGGATTTTGTAGCCGATTTTCGAAGTCTGCCAGTCTTTTGTTGAGGCATAGGTCCAGTGGTGGCACCCAGGTCTCGGTTTTGAGGTTTCTAATTGGTGTGGCTTTATGTGCTCCTGCTATTATCCCGAGGTTCTTTGACTGGGCTTTTGCCAATCTCCTCGCTGGGCCCTGTGGCTGACCTTCAGTTGTGGTGGGTTGGTGGTAGTTGCTAGCTCCGCATGCGATAGCACTTTAAATACACTTACTTGGTGTAGACTTGCCTGGCTCTGATCAGGCCTGGGCCCCAGGTTTTAGCAGCAATTCTGGATAGGGTGAAGCCATAGGTCTTCAGTTTTTCCAATACTTTAGTTTCGTGGGCTCTCCAGTTGAGTCTCCAGTCAAGCCATACCCCTAGGAATCTGGCATAAGGCTTCGGTTTAGCCTCTGTACTACCTTATCCTTCGCCCTGACCGGTTTTTTGTGCTAGCTGCAATGTTTCCATCCATTGTGTGCGGCCTTTGGTAAAGTAGATTAATTCACTTTTTGCCGGGTTGAACTCCATGCCATGGGTCCTTGCCCACTTTAAGCAGGTAGTTCAGGCTCTTTCCAGTTGTTTTCAGTTGATAGTAGAGTGTTTTCCGAAGGCTAGCAGGTTTGTGTCGTCGGCAAAGCCTACCAAGCTTATTTCTGGATGCTTTTCCTTCAACTCTTGGTAGAAGGAGGCGATATATAATTTACAGAGGACTGGTGAGAGTGGAGAGCCCTGTGGGATTCCCGCTCGAATCATGGTTTCCTGAGCTTGTTGGCCGTCGAAGAAGAGTGTGGCTTTTCGATCTGTAAGCCAGGCTCTTACCCAGTATACTATCACAGAGGAAAGCCTTGATCTCGGAGGGTTGCAAGTAGCCGGGTATGGTTGACTCTGTCAAAAGCTCCCGCAAGATCCAGTTGTAGTAACGATGCTGCGGCGCGTTACCTCCATGCTTCCCTGGCCTGTGCTGTTCCTAGTCTAATAGCCAGCTCAGTAGACCTGTTCTCCCTGTTTCCCATCTGCTCATCCTGTAATAGTCTATATACCTCCGCTGCCACTATTATCCTCTTCGAAATTACCGCTTCGATGACTTTTCCGATAGTTGGAGGCAGTGGTATTTGTCTGTATCCCCCTGGAGTCTGATAGCCTGCTGGTTTCTCTCCGGGCTTGGGGAGCACTCTCGCCGTAGCTTTTTTAAACCTATCAGGGAACCATCTCAACTCGAAACACCTCTGGGCTAGTATAGCTAGAATCTTATAGAGTGGTTTACCGCAGGTCTTCAAAAAGCCAGCCGGTAGGCAATCCCTGCCCGGGGCTTTCCAAGGTGAGGCTTTTGATAAGGCGAGTTGGATATCCCCTGGAGAGACCGCCTGTTTAACCTGGAATTTTAGCTCCCAGGGAATTTTAAGATATAGAGGTATCTTGAGCACACCGGCTTAGGGAGTACTTTTTTAAAAGCACCAAAAAAAAAGGTGGCCTAAGTCAGGCAAAATACTTTGCCTCGCTTGAGCAACTTCACAAGATCGTTCTCTAGTATTTGTGTATAGGAGAACGAGTGTTGCAGGTAGGGTTGCAGCAGTGAACAATCTTTTGCACTACAATGTCATTATTTTATTGAGTCTTTGATCTTAAGATGAATGAAAACTTTCATCCAACTTATATACCTCTTTCTCGAGACAGCACAGAAATTAAACCACAGCCTTATGCCAGATTCTTAGGTATATGGCTGGACTGGAGACTGAACTGGAGAGCGCACGAGGCGAAAGT
>MU866361.1:0-39981 GCA_033296915.1 Triangularia setosa | reverse complement strand
TTTCTGTGCTGTCTCGGTTTGCTGGCTGGGCTAGGTGTAGTGGCTCAGTCCACTGAGCTCGGCCTTTGTTAAAGTGTATTAGTTCGCTCTTCGCTTACACTGCAAATATAAGATTAATTCCACCTAAACAACTCAAAACAATTAAAATTACTCGGAATTGTCTTCCTCAGATGTTTCTACAACTATCTGACATGTGCGCGCATTATGGCCAGGCTCGCCGCAGTTGCCACAATGCCGCGCACGCGTCTCGGTCCCCGGCTTCCGACCACTACCTGCCTGCGTTTCCTCCTTTATCTGCGCCTTGACATCTCTCTGACCCTGCAAATCCTGTGCATCTTGTACAGAGAGTGATCCTCCTTGCCAAACACGTTGCTTTTTGGCCCTTCGGTGCTTGCTTAGTGCTTCATTTGCTGCTCGGAGACCCTGGTTCTCTACCTTCATTAATGCCAACTGATGCATTATCCTGGACGTCCCTTTCGCAAGGACGTCAACTGTCTTTAAAATTTCAGTTGGAGAGCTATTATGATGATGTGAAATTCGAGACTTGATGAGATTGGTTTGTGAAGAGGCTTCAATTGGGTTGTTTGGCGTTTTAGAGACCCAGGTGTGGGCACTGCCAGGCCGAGAGTTCGAGGGCGTTGGCGTTTTAAGCTGGATGTCGAGCTGGGAAATTACTTTTCGGGGTCAAGAGGAATAAGACCGGCACCTCTGAAGCATTCTTGAATGTTGTCATGCGTTATCGCTGCCTGGTGGGCTGCGAAAAACGCAAGAAAGAACTCCTCTTTGGTAATATGGGTTATACCCGCCCGCATCATCTCCTCAATCTGCTTGCCGTATGCCGTTTTCAGTGAGCTAAAGCACCCAATATCGAGTGGCTGGAGGATATGAGATGAGTCGGATGGCATGCAGAGAGTAATAATATTGTTCTCTTTGCAGTAAAGTTCGAAGTCAGTCGAGTGGTGGCTTTCGTGGCCGTCGAGGATAAGGAGGCGATAAGCCCCAGTTGTTCGAGCCTTAGTATGCTTTTCGAAGTGCTGAATCCATTCTAGACCTCTCTCGTTGGTAGTCCACCCATTTTCAGATGTCGCAATAGTCCAGTCTTTGGAAAATGGGCTGTTCTCGTACCAAGAGGAGAGGTGATATTTCCCCTTGACAATGATAAATGGCGGGATCGCCCAGCCAGTCGCATTGATGCCCAAAACCACAGTTACCCATTCCAGATTACCAGGCTGTTTCATTTTGGCCCTGCCATGTCGTTCGGAACTTGTAACAACCATTGCAGTTGAGATAATGCCCATCATAAACCCCGTCTCATCAAAGTTGTTGTGACAAGGGCTGGAGTTCAGGGCTTAGAACAACATAGATTTAATTCATTTTAATAATCTGCTTGTTCTAGATGACTGGCTTGGGGCGTCCTGCGCCCCACATGCGGCCGTCTGCCGCATGACCCGTCGTTGGTTAATTCGTGACACTTATACTTTAGGGTAGATCTCGGAACCAACGGCTACTGAGAAAGGCCTTAGGCTGGCTTATGGATTCAGGTAATTTATTAGAGTATGATCTAGCGAGAAAATTAGAATTGGAAAAGCCTGAAGAGGAAGTAGACGAGGAGGAGGAACAGGAGGAATAGGAAGAAGGGGCGGCTGAAACCAAATTCGAAGACGATCAGTCTTCAAGGCCTTACACAAGGCCTTTCTCTTATTTTACAACTATTCGGGAGCGTTTTAAAACTTTATCTTTCCTTATACTTTCCGATATAGGATTTTCACCCGGCCTACATGGCACGGTTTACCTATGTTAATAGCAACCGAAGGTCCGGCGCACTCTTTAAAAAAGAGTAGAACGGTGTAGGAATAATAATAATAATATAAGTTACTGAATAATAACAGACTCTTCTAGAGTAGTCAGTTTCCGCGAGTTGGTTGAAATATCGCGTCGTGATGGCTGACCCTGCTTGCGGCGACCTAGCTTCCGATGGTCGACAGAATAGATCTTTGCTACAGCTCTTAAGCTTAGTTTCGGGTCATTCTGTATCGCTTGGAGGGCCAAGATTATGCTACTTTCATCTTTTGTTTGAGGCATGTTTGGTTGTAGAGAAGGAAGATGAAGAAGGGAGATGTTGCGTGTGGATCAATGGCGTGGCGCTTTCGTTTATAACCTTCGTCTTTTCTACTCCAACTCTTCGTTTCCAAAATACACTCAGCACACCTTCTGTCTCTATTATTGACACGACCTACGAAGCAAAATATTAGAACAACATTGATTAAAATGACTCCCTATGGCGACGGTAGTACCTTATCGAAATTTAGGACCGGTGGTGAGACGTTTAGGAAGGTCAAGGACAGTTATCCGGACCTTTTGATCATGGATTTCTTTCCCGATGAGGCATCCGACGGGTCTGCACGTCTCTAGCTTGCCACATTGACGATGCGATGCTATCTTCCCTAACCGATGAGGACCAGCTTCTTCTTTACGGCGGCAAATATTGCTCCAGGAGGCCTCGCTTTGACAATATCCAAGAAGACCACGTCATGAGAAAGGAAAGAGGCTATGAATACTGTCGCAGTATCTTCCTTCACGGCCGCCCATTCATACTGCAACGCTCACGATGGGTTGCCAGATTCGCGGTCATAGCAGCCGATCGGGATACGACGCACGACTTTGACATCGAGATCTTGTCTTTCTGGAACGTTCGGACAGCATATGGTTACAAGTCGATTAGCGAACAATGGAGGTTGGCTGGGAACCCCGCCGCAGTCAATTCGTTCAATCGCGATCACCCGCGATATAATATCAACTGCACCTATGGACATGGCTGAAAGAGAAAGAAAAAGTGGCAGGGATGGGTGAAAAAAATGTACGAGGGAGCATTGACGATTTGGGTGGCCGAAAACATATTCTTCGCGTGGCTACTGGTGACAACAACCGTGCTAATAATCTTTCTATTGACACTGGGCTCTATCGGATTTATTAGATTAGTGTAATGCAGATTTGAATAGGTGGTATAGGAGAAAGGGCAAAGGGTTGAGTCGCCCTGAAGACAAGTCACAGCCTTTCCCAATTCATCCACAAGGGTGTATACATCAAGACCGGAGCGAAATCCCAAGAGCCAGTTCCGAGAAACTCATAGTAAGTCAAGAAAGCTCAGATAGAGTCAAATCTACACATGGTCACTGCCTAATCATCAACCACAACTGGACGCTGCCATGGAGAAAATTGCCTGATCTACCTGTCTGCCCGTCCTTCTTGAACCCCGTGACAACCGCAAAGTGTCAAAATGATTATCTGGTATGGGATTCAGAACACCACCTTGGTCGTGTTCATCGGTCCCGCCACCATCACCCCGGGACCTTAAGCACCTAAACGGGTCCGAATTGCAAGTCCCTCCTTTCCCCACCATGGCCGAATCCCATGACTATCTCTAAAAGCTGGCAAATCCCGCATTCAATGAACTTTTGTATGACCCGAGTAGTCAGAAAGTTTCCAGTGTTGGACTTGGCCACACAAACAGGCCTTATAAACCAGCCCCCAATGTCTACAAAAAGATAATGTGCGGCGTAAAATGCAATCGAATCAGACTGCTGGGACAGGTTAGGCATCCGCATTTGTGCTTCGCCTTCAATTGCAGCATGATTGAATGAAGGCTGACAGCACAAGCCTTCTAGAAAAGAAGCCGAATAGAAAACCTTCCGACCGGCATGTTGTTGGGTTGGGGCACGGTCATAGGATCGCGGATGGGCGATTCTCGCGCTCAATCCCACGGTGACCCCGGAGGACGTACTGCTGGATGATATGCATATCTTCCGCAAAAATGTGAAAATATTTATGCATAAGCAAAAACGAATCACGAGATGTCATCCATCACTCAGAAGAAATATTTGGAACAGGCCTCATTAGTTGTGTGAACTGCCCATTCATCATGAGCCATCTCGTCTCTGTCGCATGATGTGCAAGGTGTGTCTGCTGTCGTTCGGAAGGATGACTCAGCCAAGTGTGCCAAGCTTTGAATCCTTTAGCACGAGCCACACAGTGCGCGCTTTGATTAGTCGTCAACTCTTGGCAACTAATACACTGCTCTGATGCCCTGAACATCACGAGAACACGAAACAGTCCACGCCTGCATCAACGCCTACGATATCGTCTTTGGAAGGGCAATTCCCAACAAAAAAAACCAGTTTTGCATCGCCGCGGTATTGCTGACACATTAGTTACCAATCATCGCCTCCACTCTGCCGTCACCGTCGTCGCAATCATCGTCGCTATCAATCCGCAACCCAAGCGACACGATATCGATATCTCCGTCCATCCTGCGCCTCCAGATCTGTGGCAATGCTTCGCCTCCCGCCTGCACACTTGCGCATTCGGCAACGCAACACAACACCTTCCAATTTTCTCCTAACGAGTTTGCCCTGTGGCTTATATTGACTTTTGAGGATTTCCCCGATCGGAAGAGCAGGGCAGAAAATGCAAGGCACACATCTTTTGAGGGAACCAATCGCTGTCTTTCCAGTCGTCCCCCAAAACTGCCTGTCATTCTTATCGGTATTATTAGGTATTAGACACCGCCGCCTCAATGCCCCTTATCGCGCTGGGTTGGATGGAGTCATCACCGTTATCGTTAACCTCAACAGAAAAGAAAGCCACGAAAAGCTACCCACCAATGACTTTCTGCAAGGTGGTTGAGGATATCATGCCGAGATCCCTAGCCGTCTTTAGATTCTCCGTTAGTCTACGGCAAGGCGAAACGACTGCACACTCGAAGAGAAAGGGGTTTCAGCGGCATGCATTCCCGAAACGAAAGCCCCCTGGTGTAAGTGGCTCTTCAGGGGTTCAGGGGGTACGCAACGCAACACCACAAAGACAATTCACCCCATAATACCCAAGCACAACTGCGTCCTGCAAAGCGCCTCATTTTATTAACCTTCTGATGAGCAATAAGACGGACACCCGGGGTAGGCATCTATGTCTAATCCGACTCTAAACCTAGAGAGTAGATTGCCTGCCTGAACCATGAGGCGCCTCGCCAGGTAGCCAGAGGGAAAAATAAGATGCTGACCACCCAGGATGTCACGCATTGCTTATTACCTACCCACTTACTTCCAACTTCAATACGCAGAGCGTATCTGCCTCAATGGGCTTTTTTGCAAAGTGGCTGATGACAGCTGGCAGTTCAATACGAAATACTCAGTCAGAACTAAAATCACTGAAGCGGCGTCGAGCTGCAGAGACCTTGAGCCTCAAATGTCAATACCACTGCCCGTTCCTATTGTGACCATGTCGCCGAGGCTGACGTGAGGCTCAAAACTAAGTGCAATTTTTTACGTTCCAATAGGGAGTTTCAGACCTTTCGACACTTCAATTGTGTAAGACTACCGTGTAGGACAAGAAAGACCCAGCCTCTCGGGCCGGGCGGCAAGGCTCCCCATTGTCATCATGGAGGGCCAGCCAGCCTGGTGTTCGGGTCTTGAACCCCGGACCACGAAAGGTGTAAATGCCGGCTTGGTCGTGGGGCATTTTTGTTGTTGTTATGTATCTCTCTGCGGGAAGTGGGTGGTTGCGGCATCCGGCCTTGGGGGGGGGGGGGGGAACCGGGCTGGTCATCACACAATTGACTTTTTGCATTTTTGTGGTGTGCGCGAAACCGGATGCGCGTTCATCAGAAAGCAGTATAGGTCGGACAAACAGGCCCCCTATCCGCATGGTTGTCAACAACAATGCACTTTCTGCAAGAAACTGCAATTTGATAATGCGGATA
Source organism: Triangularia setosa (assembly GCA_033296915.1). NCBI lineage: Eukaryota > Fungi > Ascomycota > Sordariomycetes > Sordariales > Podosporaceae > Triangularia > Triangularia setosa. The sequence goes on along the minus strand of MU866361.1, from coordinate 34,226 downwards.
ATTTGACTTTCGCGTTACGGTCGTGTGGTTGGTCGTGTGATGGCTGTGGTGCGGGGTAAAAACAGCAAATATATCAACAACACCAATCCATGCAGCAAATAGGGGCTTCTCAAACCATCAACTTCTGACGTGGCACTGGCAGGCGGCTGTTAAAGAACACCCACCGCCATTTATTCCTGCATAGTTAGTATGAAGGCATGACAATAACAACATACCAGTTGACGGTGAATGAGCCGCCCCCCCCCCAAACCTACCAGCCACCTGATTTCTTCGACAGTCCAGGCCTGGCGGGCGGCGGCCAACATGATAGGTCTGGGGACCTACTCCGTCTCGTGCCTGATGCCCAATCCCAAGGGCTAACGATGCGGAGTTTATGCACAATTGCAAGACTGCCCTTCGTGACCAGTGATGCAACTTTTTGAAACGAATGAAGTGCGTATGTGTGTGAATTACTTTTTTGTTATTATTTAATCAACGTAGGTATTGGTATTATGTTACCCCCATTTCTTCTCCAAAAAAAAACCTCCCTCAAAAAAATCTTAATGATGAGACAGAAGTTGATATAGACAAAGCTGTGTGTTGTCTTCTCGCTATTAGATCCTCCCAACTCCTATCCTGTATAGTCCCTAATGCCCTCTTATGACTACAAATGCGAGTAGATGTAGTCTTGATGACAACAGAAAGAGCCCCGCTACAATGCAAACATAATGCCGTCCAAATAATGTTCCCCTTGTCTTCCCAAAAAAACGCCAATGTGCTTGCTTGCCATGCTGCTTCCAGATGATGCAAAAACCAACACCGTCGCTCTTTTCTCTTTCTTCCCCATCCTCCCCAAAAAGCCTGCCAAATAAAAAAATCCGATCCCCCCCAAACTCCGCTGTTTAATGCTGTGATATTAAGTGAAATGTGATTTAAAAAAAAAAAAGGAAAATAGTCATCACGGTCGTTATCGTCCTTGTCTGTCTCGGAGTGGCTTATCGTACAGTAACCCCGTTAAACATCCTCCCAAGCATCTGCTTCATCCCCCCGCTGCTCTTCTTCACCTTGCCATCCTCTGACACGTGCGAAGAAGCTGGGATCTCATATGGCAAAAGCTTGTGGCTCCTGCTGCTCGCTTTTCTAGAAGAATAAGAGTGAACAGTGTAGATCGCGTCCTTCTCCGGCACGCAGGGCAGGACCTCGACCGGCGAGTCGTACAAGCCATCCTGCTGGTAGGAGGACGAGGAATAGATGTATGGTTCGGAATCCTTCATCTGAGTCATGCCCATGTCCTGCTCCATGGTCTCGTCACCCTCGGGAGTTGTGGCCCGGGACGAGCTGACACTGCTGGCGTAGGAGGAGCTAGAGGAGTACAATCCCGGTGGGGAGGGCTCGCGGGAGGAGCCACGGCTGTTGTACCCTGCCATGCGGGAGCGGGATGATCCTCGCGATGACGGGGTGGCATAGGCTTGCTCGGCGGAGACAGCGATGGAGGTCTCGCGGGCGACGCGGATCCAGGCTTCCTCCTCCTCCATCTGGCGCTGCTGGGCAGCTTGACGCTCGAGTTCCCTCTTGGCGGCGTGGCGCATCTCACGGGCATGGCGGGTCTCAATCTCGTGCTTGATGGGGGCGAGGAAGTGGTCAAGCTCGCGATAGAGGTCCTCCTCGGTGATGCGAAGATCCCAGTCAAGAAGGAAGAGGAGCTGCTTCTCCATCAGGTTCACCTCTGTCCGGGAGAAGCCAAAGTTGTAGACGTGGTTGGTGATGTAGCTGTAGTTAGCCCAATGTTTGTTCTTGGGTGAGCTGTCGTTGAGGTACTTGGCAGCAAGAATAAGAGCCGCAAGGAAGATGCGGTGGGTGGTGCATCGGAGACCCTTGGCCATGGGCTGCAGGCGGGACTTGAGGCGGTTGAGGTAGACAAGGGTCGACATGAGCGTGGGCACTTGGACGTTTGAGCTGATGACGAGCTGGGTGATAAACTCCTCCAGAGTGGGCAGACTCCCATCCTCATTACGAACGGCTCTTGGTGGTGGTGTCCTGGGTGGGGAGGGATATCTGGTCTTGCTCTCCTGTGCTGGTGGTGGCATCATGGTTGGGTCGCACTGGATAACATTGAAAGCGGCCTTGGCGAGATACCTAATCATTTCCTTGTCGACTCTCTTATAAATGAAGTTTTCCAGGGCGGCAGCATTCAGGTCAGCAGTGCTGAGGTAGGTTGATGGTATCGACTCCATGGCGGTGATGTGTGTGAAGTGTGGTTGGTATGTGGTGATGTTGATGGTGCAAGTCGTTGAAATTGGTGACAGTTGAAGAAACAAGTACCCGACTGTGTCTCTTTGACTGTCTTGTTGTTTGGATAGTGAAATGCAATGGAGAAAAAGATGACGAAATGGAGATGTCCTGGAAGTTAAGTATGAACTCAACTCAGGCGGACTCGGAGCGACGTGACTCCACACAGGGGTCTGTTTAGGAAAAAACAACTAAGAACGCACACGACGGGCCGTGCTGTGTAAATGTTGGGGTAGCGGTCGTGTGAGCGGGCTCGGTAAAAACAGTCTAAAGGCTGAACGACAGGTGGGTGTTCCAGCAAAGGCCGCGCAGGGAGGCTTCCACAGGGGGTGTCTGTAGCTGGGTGTCTCAGTGGTTTTTTTGCCCAAAAGTGCTCAGTGCAACTGGGGGGTGACGGCACTGTTCACGGGGACGAGGCTGAGTTCCAGGCGGACAAGGATGGCGGGGTTGCAGCGGCACAGGGGGGGTGCGTGGGCACTCTGGGCAGTCCAGGGTGTTTGTGTGGATGTTTTGGTGGCCCGCTGTATCGGTCGGGACCGGGGATGGGCGCGCGATCAGCGGCTTCTAGGCTCTGGGCTTGTCTGGCTGGATTCTGGATTGCTCTGCGATTTGATTGCTGGGCCTAAGAGAATCCACTGACCAATCAGGGCTGCAGTGAGGGAGCCGTCGAGGAGTCAAGTGGGCGGACAAGTCCGTAGAGCAAACAGGAAAAGTCGCAAAAAATGGAAACGCCTCGGAGGCAAGAAACCAAGCAACGAAAAGCTAAGGAATGAGGAAGAGACAAGTTCGGTGTCAACACGAACAAGCTGGCAATGACTGGAGGGTGACAAGTCGCAGCTTGCGCCGGCGCGGTGGCGATCTCGGAAAAAGTGGAGATGACCTGCCGAGGTTGGAGCGGACAAAGACACGGGGCCGGGTCTCGGAGGCTGGCTGCTGCTGGTTTGCGTGGTAGCAGGTGCTGGAAATCCAAAGGGAATCAATCCGCTAGCGGGATGACTCGTTCAAGAAGGTTGATAAGAGACAAGCGGTCCGGAGTGCACGATCGACAGTCGATTGAGAAAAAAAGTAGATGCGATACGAGTCAGCGGATATCGACAGGGCCTGTCAGTGGAGATTTCGAGTCGAGCGCTCGTTTGCTGCGGTCTGCTGTCGGGGTCGAGACTGGTCGATGATGCCGAGCAACGCCGGTGGAGAATTGATTAAGTCGGCCTTGGTTGATGCCGTGTGTAGCTGTGTAAATGCAATGCACAAAGATGATGCTCCGAGCCGGCGGATGCGTGAACAAGAATTAGGAAATACACAAATAGGAAAAGGGCTCCACAAGGAAAGCACTGCTGCAACGTCTAGATAGGTATTCTGGACTCTCGGTCCTTGTGGGCTCCGAACGGGTTTAATATGTATCCTTTCGATGTTGAGGAATTAAAGGATTGCGGGTCCGCGGTTAGGCGGTAGAGCGGTAAAACTGGATGGCTGGGCCGGGGTGTCAACAGTCGCGCGCCAAAAGGGCTGTCTGTCTTTTTTGCTGTCGCTTGTCGCTGTGTTCGAGCTGTCGCCCAGTACCACTTGTCAGTCAGCGCTCAGGGGGCCATTGATTCGTGCTCGTCGCTCCTCTGCTCCTATCGCAACAGTCGCAGCGGCAAGCGGGGGCGAAGCCGGTGGGGTCTTGACCAAACAAATGCCACAGTACAAAATAAAAAAAGACAAGCGACTCACTCACGATATGCGATAGGTCCAATGAGACGGGCTGGACTGCCAAACAATCCAAGGGTTTGCGAAGGATGGTCGGGGGGCTTCCTAGTGAGAGGCAGAGAGAAATAAGCTTCTTGTTTGATCGGTATGATGACAAGGTAGAATGGCCAAGCGGGCAGCCGTGACACTGGATTTCGGGTAGATGCACTGTTAGGGTCTGATCGATGCAGTTTGGTGGCTGGTGGATCGTATAAGATTATCGTGTTACTGCCTGGCGTTGATGATGCCGATGATGACTGGCGTTGTCATGGAGCTTTGTAGGCTGCAAAGAGGCACCATGCACGTATCCAGGCTCCAGTGTCGTTCGCTCACTCGGGGAGAAGGAAATGATGAACTGCCACAACTTACAGAAGGGAGCGCGTGGAGGGAGCTGTGAAAAGGAGTCCCCTTTTTCCTGCTCAATGGAACCGACCTAGATGAGATGCGTTGAATCACGAAAGTGATGAAGCGGCCAAGTCAGGAAGCTCCGGCACAATTCGATATAAGGACCTATTTCCCCAAAAGATGGACAAGATTGGGATTGTTGAGATTCCAGAGCAGAAGTAAAAGGGATGACAGGTGACATTTTATTAGGCACAAGGAAGATTCAACGTGGCCGTCACCAACGGTGTGGCAGCTGCGTCTGACCTCGAATCCCTCTGTTAGACACCTGCATCCAAGATGCCTGGCGTGGGACCGAGTCATAGGGATGTGAGATATCTGCAGCTTTGCTGGCGAGCATTTCCCCTGTGTACCCTTCCGCCCTGAAAAAGGGCTGGTGCCACCCTGCTTTGGCTGGCTGTAGGTGTGCATTTGATCCATGTCAAGGCATAACTCCTGAGATGAATGGTTGGCCAGCTCTTGGATGCCAGATTCTCGAGTGCCAGCGATCCGGGTCCCGGCAGACTTGATTGGCTGGTTGCATCCTCAACGTTCAGACATGAAACAAGCGGAGGGGTTGTGTTTCTTCCGAATGCGGTTCATCCCAGAGTCTTTTGGGAGGCGATTTCAGGAGATGGAACTGTATGAAGATGCTGATAGACACAGAATGATTCCCTGTCGTGATTGGGCTTGGGTTCCTGCACTTCTGGTGATCTGCCTCCTAACTGCACTCGCATGGCAAACACTGTGTCGTGCGTAAAGAGTATGAGTGTTCCAGCCCAATCAGACCGCAATGCGCCGTCTGAAGAAACGCCAAAAACCACGTATCAACTCGAGATATTGGACCAGACTGCAGCCGCACAATAGCCTCGCCGGCTTTGCTGGCACTGGGCATCCACGCACCTCTACCATTCTAGATAGTAGCGGTCAGTCCAATGGCACTCTGCAACAGCCACGCACCTCACCTCGTCCTCCACGATGGAGGTGGCGATTCCTACTGGTATGTATCTTGCTTGATCCATGGCTAGTCTTGGACCTGTAAATTGCTCGTAACCTTTCTTTCCGGCGATCGGCATCAAGGCGAGCGGTGAGCCGATTCCGGAATGCTGTCAATAACTGACGGGACGGGCGTACGCACGAGATGATCTGTAGCACCAACACGCCAATATTTGAGCAAGGGAAAAAGCTGTTAAGGCTTGGACGACGTTGATCTAGAGAAACAGGTGGGAAAATAAGGTTTGCTAACAGTGGGGCCGAGAACAGGGGGATTGCAATGGTGGCGTTCTCATTGAATCCTCGTTTCGGCGCAGGGAGCCCCTGAAGAAAAAAACCCTCAGACGGTGATGCCAAGACGTCTCTCACACCCCGCATCGCCGTGAAACGAAACGATGTCGGTGATGGGCAGCAGTTAAAACATCAGCATCCTTTGCAGATGATCCTCTGGTTGGATGCTCGCCATCGAAACAAAGCTGGCCATCGCTTGTTTTGCTAGGGGCTGATCTTATCGTAATCGCTGAGAGATTTTGAGGGGTATCACCAACACGGTCACCCCGCCTGGATCATGTGGGGTGGCAACTAATGTACACGAGCACCCAAGGTCTCAGACAATGGAAACCGCGTGTTTATTTCGCCGTAGCCACATGAGCTTTGACCGAATGGTTACACCCCAAAAGAAGGGAGATTGAGGAAGAGGGACAACCGGCTCTTGTGGTGGTGGTCAAGTGCAACCATGGGAGGGGGGGCGGTGATGACAAAAGCAATAGCATCGACCGCTTCAAGGCCCAATACCCCTGAGCCTCGCGTCAGATTTTTGTTGTTTGCTCTCGATGTTTCGTTTCAGCCTTTTGAAGCCGTCATTGCAAGGTGGTAGTTGTAGCAAGCACTCAGGGGCAGCTCCCGCCCTGTCCACTTCCCCGGAGAAACTGTGCCTCTCTTTTGCCTGAGGTGTGAACCCTTCCAATTTGATGTGCATACTTGGAAGTTGTTGCTCCTTTGGGACTGCCGAGCCGAGCTCTAGAAGACACCGATTGGGCTGCCGCAGCATCGCCGTTGCTGACACACACCTCCAGAAAATCAAGAGAGAGAGCACTGCCAGCTTTCACATGAAGATGTTGGTCGCGGCAGCCGGTGACGGCGACGTCCACCATGCAAAGCTATCAACACAGTTTTCATCTGATTTTGAGATGTAACAGCCTTCCAGAACTGTTCGTTTTCCCTCAGCCAGCGCCCCTGACAATGGCCAAAATCCGGGGTAAGTGTCATCCATCCGAACACGCACTAGCTTTAGTCCGAACTCTCGTTTCAAGTAACCTGCCACCCTCATATCACGAAAGGTATCATTGTATCAGAAGCAACCTCAGTGCATTTCTCTTATATCACTACAACTCACCAAAAATAAACTTCGGCAGTCTTTCTTCTTTGGTTCGTATCTGCAACCGACGAGAAATGGCTGGTTGCATCTCACATTTGTCTATCCATCAGAAAGAAAATAAAAAGCTTTTCATGTGAAATTTGACATTCGCGGCTCAGCAATAAGCTTTTCCCGTGGCCAATCACCGGGCACAAACGGCCGACCGCGCGACGCCTCCCGAGGTCAACCTGCCAGCTTTTGACACCGAGCTCTGTCCGAGCCAATGTGCCGCATACACCGCCTCCTTCTGTTTTCTTTTCTTTTGACATGCTGTGAATGATGGGTATGGCTTCAACTCCCGAGGCAAACCTTCTAAACCCTAAGCCATGTCCAAATGCCGCATTTCCTTTGGTTGGGCGTCTGTTGCAAGCAAGTCGAAAGCGCACGCCGTGACTGGAGAACCGAAGGCAGATCCAGAAGGCAGACCAAGACAGCTAGAAGAAGGCGGGGTGAGCTCCTGTCCAACCAAAGTGGTAGCTCCCAGCTTGCTTAACGCCACCACCTAACCACAGGTTCGGTGCTTTGTCGGTATTTTACCTTGGTTGCTGCCCCTTCAAGGCTCTCGTAGCTGACAAGGAGTGGCTGTGACGGAGATGCGATTCTTTTCACGGCCAACTCCTGTGAGTGTAAGATAGGCCAGTCAGAGTCTTGGTCTAGACAACCTACAACGAAAGTTGTGTAATGTATGTCTCACGCAACGTTTTCTTGTGCTTCCCACCAGCACTGGCTACCTAGATGGAAGATGGAAGATGAGATTTTCAGCATGGAACTATGCTCGGCGGACGGTGACAAATAAGAGTACAGGGTTTGAGGCGATACTTCAGCTGGTGGAAATTCTGATGCTTCGTGATCATGGTTTGTGAGGGGCAAGCAGATTGCAACACAACCACAACAATGCGAAAGCCCGACGATAGCCATAGCCTGTATCACCTACCTCCCACTATCAACAACTACTGTACGGTACAATTCCGATGAGGATCGAAATTCCAGGTTGAAGTCGTTGAACAAGACGAAGCCTGTGATAGTTCAGGACAGGGGTCAATCCTAGGGGGAGGGTTACGCCAAGGGTTTCTCCGCTCTCCGCTGGGCGGGTGAACGCTAAATCGTTAGCGGCAGCCCCACCCCCACATTTTGTAAGCTGCCGCGGCTGCCTCACAGATCGACAAGCTATCGTAAATTTCATCATCTAGCATCAGCCACAGTTCCCTCGCTGAGTCCAATTTGCCGATGCCTGTCCTGCTGCTCGCAATGATTTCGATATCCATCCAGGAATGCACATCTGAGCAGCTCATCTCGCGTGAGAACGTAAGGCGGAGAGGGCCATCTCGCAGTTTGCTTCCGTACACAAACGGGAGGCCTAAATACGATACAGTGGAGCTCTTGTGCAATTCGATCTCAGATCCTAGCGCATCGCAATGACAACGACCCTCCTCCGTTGACACTTTGACATGTGCTCCACCATCAACAACAGCCACCAACCCCCAATGACGACGGGGGCTGTCGGCTCATCGACGGCGTTAACACCGGCTTAGAAAGCTCAGCACCACAAAACCTCTCTAAACCCCGCCTAACCTTCTCATGCATAACCGCTGATGCGTCGAGTTGATTTGGGGTCCAGTCTCCAGAACCAATTCCACATCCAGCTCCAATTTCGAGGTCTTTTTCAGGTCGCCCACGGAAGCCCGAAACACCACCGGCAGCTTACCGAATGCAATGTGGGGATGGCTACACGCCATCCATTCGTCCCATCCAATTCGACAAAGAGAATCCGCCGTGGTCTGGCCGAGTTTAGAGGTCGCGCCGCGTTGCACCACCTTGAAGGGCAGGACATCAAATGCTGATGAAAGGCCTGGGGTGATGTTATACCAAGTTGCTGGCTAGGGGTGTTCATCTAACACGAACAGCTCGATGCTTACTTTGGATCTAGAGATCCAATTTGATCAACCACCGATTGACTCGTCTATCAATGGAAGTCACGATGATCAGATCTAATCTGCTCGATGTGAATACCACGCTAAACAATCCCAGACAGTAGCGATGAGGCTGAGGGCCATTTTGCAGTGCTGCGTACTGCGTAGCGACTCTGACTGCGCAAGCGATGGGTCTCAGCCGCGCGTCTGTCACTCTCACCCCAGGGAAAAAAAGGCTGATGGCATTCCCAAGGCGAAGCGTCCCGTCTCTCCACCCAAAGGCTCATTTACACAAGCGCTCAGAGCACCTCTGCAATGCTATGTCATGCTATGCCATACTATGCCAGCGGCTATTTCCTTCTGTCTCCTCTGTGGTCAGCTCACAAGCGCAAGCGCCCCGACGGGCGGCTATCCTTAGTCCCTGTCCCCGCTTCCTGCCGCGTTCTTGTTTACTACCCCAGATCTCAATCCGATCTGGTTCAACCAATGGCCATTTTAGCATTCCTCTTTCCTATCTTGGTTCGCGGTTGAGAGAACCAATGGCAGACAGCCAGGGATGTGCCCCCAACCGCGGACGGCTGCAGCGGTTGTTTGAGCATCCGACAGCGACACCACCAAGCGGAGCTCTCCACAGGTTTCCATGGGTGAACTGAGGCTAGGTCGGCTTTTTCCCCCAAGCGATGGTGACATGGAATTGCTAGCGGTGGCTTATTCGCGGATAATGACGGGACGGCGCGGAAATGGCGTTTGCGTCGTTTGCTCTGGCCAATGAGATCATAACACCGCAACTGGGTTAATTACTTTCGTGTCACCAGGGGCATGCAGCGGATTTGTTTGATGTTCTTCAGCTTTGGATGTGAGATTCTTCGGATTGGCGGTGAAAAGTGACGGAACGTGGCATAATGCAATGTCAAAGGGTCGTTTTCGTCAAGGCCAAAATAGCTCACTAAGACCAGATGTTTAGAGTTGGAAGGAGGGCGGGGGATTGAAGATGCGAGATGATTGACGGTGACAATCTAGCCCAAGAAGCTGATATACATGACCGTTGAGAGGGAGCGGGTATGAAGCGGGTAGGCGGGCTTGCATAAACGTTTTTAGGCGGCAGGTTGGGGCTAGGTTAGGAACATTAAACAAGATTTGCCCACGGTGAGCAGGAAGCCAGAGGTGTTACGAGGGTTTGACGCCGTAGAATTGGTATACTTTGGGGCTAGGAAAGCAAACAAGTGGTCAAACTCCTCGTACTAGGTTTGAGGTCACAGGCAGCCGATTAGAGGAGGTTGATACGACCAGCCTGCCAATATGCCGACTTTCAACCTGTCCGGCGACATGGGCTTTCATGTTTCTGGGAATAGCCCGTGACTCCGCACACGCACAGATTCTGAAGTGCATAGATCTGCTGTAAACCCCCATCTTCTCCAGCCTGCTTGCCAACCGCCTCATTGTCTGTCAAAGATACTGCCACATGCTGTACCACACTGTCTTTACTAGCATTGACTTCTGCAACGTTGACTAAGCCAGTGACACTTGTGCCTTGTCAGGTTGGCTTTCCAGCAAGATCAACATACCAGACTCTCTGCTGAACCAACCGCTGAGATATCTGCACCTGTGACACTCCCAAGCGGCCGCTCTGCATTGTCCCCAACTACCATACACCCACATCGGAAAATCTGCCGGCTGCAGTCCACATCTAGGTACCTGACGCAGCCTCAAAGCCTCAAACATGCAGCCATCTTCACCATATGACCACCGAAAACCTCGGTTCCCAGTCCTCCCTTCCTCCTTCTCAGAGCCTTTGGTTCTCCTCATTGCGTCGGTGCCAGAAAGTGAGTATCGGGTAGCTACGCCGCCGGAGAAAATCCCCTTTGCACCCGCCCATCGGCCCAAGTGACTTCACCACATTAACAAACATTCTACGCCGCTGCTCCGCATACCGGTCATCTTGCGGCCCGAGGTTGGACCTCCTCTGTCTCTGGAGGCCTTTCTCACCGCTACTCATGGAACCTCGGGCTTTTTCTCACTAAGCTGTCTACACTTCCACCGCCATAGGCAAGATAAAGGTACCTTGGCGTGCCGCCGGGATAGCAGGCTAAGCGGGCCAATCCCGAGGGTTTGGCATTGACAGCTGAATACTGTTGGCAGTTCTGGAGATGATGTTCGTTTAAAGTTGATGTTTTTGACACCTCTGCTCGGTGGGAAGGTCAGAGATGTATGTACGGTAGGTTGCCTCACCACGACAGCAGAACAGGTGCGTTGATGTGAGGAAGACAGCAAGTCTAAATAAAGGGAGAGAGGGAGGTTAGTAGCTCTGTGCCACTTGGCCGCAGGATGAAGCCAAGATACTGGCTTGGAGACTGAGGTCATCATGTTCAAACTCTAGAAAGCAGCGTAGCTAGAGGGAATGCCTGGCCATGATATCAATAGCCGCTAGGACGAAGACCTGCGCATGGAGTGTGGAAATGCTTCACCAGTCAAGGACAACGGCTACCACCACCGGCAACAACTAGGTTGTCTCATATGGCGAAGACCGAGGCCCACAGAGTCACCGGAACCTCACTGATAGTATACTCTTGATTCGACAGTGACACATCTCTCTGTCTGCTCAAGATTTTTCTCGTCTACTCCATACACTAGCAGCGCCGTGACAAAGGGAAAGAGATCCTATCTGTCGATCCATCTCTGATGGAAAGTATGTCCAGGGATACTACTAGCTACCCCCTTGATCGCCCCCTTAAAGCCGCGCCATGGTATCTTCTCATGCTCTTATACTCTTGAATCCATACAAAATCCATCACGGCCTCTCTAATCACCCACACCTCCATCAACCATACCCGTTAATGCAGCCCATATCATCCCGTATCTCCTTGGGACTACCCTTCCTCCAAACGCCGTCTAAAGCCAGCCATATTATTCCTCAAGTATACTATCCGTATGATCGACCGGTATCCTGAAAGCAAGACTGTAGAAGTATGCTTCGGGATCAACAGGTGATGTTGTTGAGAAAAAGCCGCGAAGTCACCCCTTTGAGGGGTGGCCCACCACGTCGTCCTCTAAGCATGTCGTTTACATATGATAACGAGACCGCCGACCGCCAGCACCAGCGAGCATTGCGACGGGACCATTGCCCTCCAAGGTCATCGGACGATGCTCCTAGCGATATCCAGCACTCTGGCGGGGGAAGTCCTCGAAATAAGGGTGGTTGCAGGCTTGCTTGGCAGAGATGCGACCAGCAGGATCATAGACGAGCATCATTTCCAGAAGGTCAAGACCTGTGTCGTCAAGATTGTCGCAGAGCGGCTTGTTGTAATCTCGGACCCATTTGGGGAACGAGGCCTTGAAGTCGGGATACGAGGTCACGCCGGGCCAAACATCTTCGGTGGGAGTGCCGAGCAAGCTACGGAATGTTAGCGGTGTTCCTTTCTTGTGCTCAGCAGCATGACCTACCGGAAGATCTTGAAAATCTCGTCAATTTCCGAATCACCAGGGAACAGAGGCTTGCGCGTGCACATCTCGGCAAAAATACAACCTACAGACCACATGTCGACACCAGTCGAGTACTGGCGACCACCAAGTAGAATTTCGGGAGCGCGGTACCAGAGGGTGACAACCTCGTGGGTGTAGGTGCGCAAGGGAACACCGAAGGCGCGGGCCAGACCAAAATCGGCAAGCTTCAAGTTACCTTCGCGGTCGATCAACAGGTTCTGTGGCTTGAGGTCGCGGTGCAAGATGCGGTGACTGTGGCAGTAACGAACACCCTCGCAGAGCTGGCTCATGAACTTCTTGATAATCGAATCACCCAATCCGAGACGGTGGAGCTCAGCGCTTGTGCCTTCGGGCAGAGCCTTTCCCTTGCCTCCATCACTGGCAGGCAGCGACTCCATGTATTTTTTCAAATCGAGGTCGAGGAACTCAAAGACGAGATAGAGCTTGTGGCCATCGGCGTGCACGATGTTAAACAGGCGCACGATGTTGGGGTCGCGCATCTCCTTGAGCAGTGAAATCTCGCGGATGGCGGTCGACGGGACACCCTCATCTTCGGCTTCGAGACGGATCTTCTTCAGGGCAACGATGCGCCCGCCATTGTTGAGGTCGCGAGCCTTGTAGACGACACCATACGTTCCTGTGGTTCAAACGAATATTAGCCGGTCTGCTCTCTGGGAGCGGACAAGTAAAGGAGGCGCCGACCCCAACATACCCTCTCCAATCTTTTCCAGCTTCTGGTAGTTGTCCATGGTGTTGGAATCCGTTCCTTTTTCCGTTGTTACAATATGTTCTCCTTTTCTTCGAAGCTGGTCGGGTAGGGGCGGCCAAGTGCAGGCTCGAAGCGAACACCCAAGGTCGGGCAGAGGGTAATGCAGGTGGTGGGGGTGAAGTGGTCGCTTTCGTGGTGCAACGGCTGAGATCGAGGGGCAGATGCCGAGACAAAACAAATAGCGGCCTAAACCGGGAACCGAGATCCAAGTCGAAAATCGAGAAAAATGAAGGAAACAGTTGGGGAGGTAGAGGACGTCAGATCTCCTACGCCATCGAAAGGTTACTTACTATGTCGTGGGTTGTCGAGAGTCGAGGTCTGCCGCGCAGAAATTGTTGGTGGTTGTTGCAAGGTCGCGGGGGAGTGGTTTTCAAATTTCGTGAGTTGATCAACAAGTGGCAGCCGTGGAAACGGTGCTCAGCGACGCGCCCAAACAAAGATCGCGTCGAGGCTTGCTGCACAGTGAGTGGCCTAACCCTGAGTGGCGCAAAGAGATCCACTTTTAACCACTGCCCAGGGAGCGACCACTGAAATGAGGGGCACCTTGAACCCCGCGCCCAAATCTTTTTTGATGGCCCTCAATCAGTTGAGGAAAAAGAGGTGAAAATCCATGTGCAACAAGCATTATAGACTACAGTACAGCAAGAAAGACGACATCTCAATATCCAATCTTAGTCAACGACTGGTAGATCGTTGACCGCAACCATCTCCTACGGCAGAGGTTTATCTCGCACCAAGTTTAAGAGCTTGCATAAGCTTCACCCCTTTCACATGGTGGACATCCAAGAGCTCGATGCGCATGAGCAGCCATCCGACCAGTTGAGGGCAAAATGGAAGGGCTTCTCAAGAACAGAGCAGGAGGACCTTCTCGAGGGAAATGATATTGATGATCTGTTGTTGCCAGAAAGGGCAGCCGAGTTTGTCATTGCAACCACTATTCCCGCAGAGACCTTGAATCGCTCTTTCAGATATGTCTGCCCACCTGGCAGCCCCGCAATCACAGTGGACAAGGATGTTCCAGTGTATTACCATCCCCTTTTGCCAGGTGAGCTGGCATTTACCTATCCATTATGTGCTTTTCTTCAAACTAACATCTTACAGGCCTTCTCATCCTCCCTTCCCTCGTGCCCCCAGAAATCCAAAAGATCCTCCTGCGAAAGATGGTACATCGAGACCTCAGCCACCCCACCCACCAAACCAACCTCCATCTACATTATGACCTTCCATACCCAGAGCCCGAACCAGAAAACACCGAAAACAAGCATGCCTCCTTCTTCTCCTTGCCTCAAGACTCGCCCATCACATTCACACCCAAGGATCCCTTGGTACACAAGCCCCTCACCATCAAGCAAGTCCTCCAGCGAAGACTATCCTGGGTGACCCTCGGTGGTCAGTATGACTGGACCAACAGAATCTACCCCGGCGAACTGCCCCCTCAGTTTCCACCTGACATTGCCGGTTTTCTGGAGACGCTCTTCCCAGAGACCCTTGCCCAGGCAGCCATCGTCAACTTTTACACACCAGGCGACACAATGATGATGCACCGGGATGTATCAGAAGAGACGGACAAAGGCTTGATCTCCCTCAGCTTTGGGTGTGACTCCCTCTTCATGATCGCACCAAACGACGTTGGGAAAATGAGCGACGAAGAGAAGAAGGCCGCAGGTTTTGGGGATGGGCAGAAGGAGTATCTGCTGCTGAGGCTGAGGTCAGGGGATGCGATCTACATGACCAAGGACTCGAGATTTGCGTGGCATGGTGTGCCCAAGGTTCTCAAGGGAACATGTCCGGACTACCTGGAGGACTGGCCTGCACAGGATGGAAAATATGAGGAATGGAGGGGATGGATGAAAAATAAGCGGATTAACCTCAATGTGAGGCAGATGAGGGATTAGTTGTTGGATAATCTGTCGTCTAAGTCAATTCAAGTATGGTTTCGCGTTAAATCCGAGCTATTTAACGACGTAATCTCAGCTATTTGATGACTACATCTCAAATATATAACACGACTTTCAGCTACTTGACCTGTTTCCACGCCCTTGGAAAGCATAGAGGCCATGAACTACAAAGACGGGTAGTTCCATACACAACTGCATTCGATCGGTAGTACCGTGGCGCCGGTGTAGGACTGTCCAACACACCTCGTCCACCAGACTTTGGACGTACTTACTTTGGTCAACGTTGCAGCCGCTTGTTCCATGGCGAGATCGAGGACAATGGAGATGTCTCAGGGTTGCCTCTGGGTCTAAGACAAGAAGAGAAGGTTAATTATTCCGCGTGGCACCAACGCTGCGATCTGCGGGTCCTGCCATCGGAGCGCGCTACGAGGCAAAAAGAATGATTGAATGTGGAGGCGGGCCGTTGGGCAGTGGTGGAAGCCGTGGTATAAGGTTTCGGACGTACTGTGTTGAGTTTCTTGACTTGCCTGCAGCTTACAACATGCTTCATCTCACACCACGCAAAAGGTTCATCTCAATTCATCCGTCTTATCACTACCTCAGGCACACGAAGGAGAGTCATACGCCGCATTGCGAACACAAAGCCCCCCTCCCCCCCCCCGCACAAACACCAAGTTGCAGGCATCACGTCCAACCGCAGCGCAACAACGGCGGAGACTTCAAACTTAAATCTCACCGCCGCCCATTTCAAGGAACCCCTCACCTTCAGCCTGTGCCAACGAAGCTCGCAACCTCATCACACAGGTCCGAGCCGTAACCATCACAGACGTCCAGAGCAAACCCCAGATAGCCTCACAAAATGTGCCAACTCCAACACTACAAACAAATCCGCTGCGGCCGCCCTCTCCCACTCCCCACTCCTCCCATATCAAGATCCCGGCGAACCAGCGCCGAATTCTCTCAGCAACCTCTCACCGCACTATCAGAGTCAGAACCCCCCAAAGCCTGCCTCGCAACCCTAACCCCGCCACCAACACTCATCAAGTGCGACTGGGCCAAGCTCCTGACAACCTCCCATTTCAACATCTGCTGGGAGCCCACCCTCGTCCCCGGAGGGCCTATCGAAGCCCCGGATGAGATCAAAGAGCACACTAGAGACAAGTGTCGAAGTTGCCACTACACCTGTGTACCTACCAGATTGAGCTTAGACGAGATGAAGCGCGGACTGTCATGTCGTACTTCGCCAGCTGGGCATAAGAAAAATGAGTTGAAGAGGTCCAAGAGCGGGATGGGGAGGTTGATGGAACGCGTCAAGAGTCATCATCATGGGTCGAAGAAGGGGGAAGGGGAAGGAAGCAAGGAGAAGGAAAATGATAAGGGGAAGGGGAAGGGGAAGGGGAAGGTGGAGGAGGTTGCCGGGAAGGAACCAGGTGGGGATGGGGAATTGGAGGGGTTCTTGGAGGTTAATGCTGGGAGGTGGTGAGTGAGGCAGGATCGCGGAAGAGTGATGGGTGCAAGATGATGAGGATCGACTGCCATGTAATGTAATGGTAATGTAAGATACATGTGTAAAAGTGAACAGTAAAACTAAAATAGAAGGGAACCTCGGCCATTGGTAATGTCTCGCTCCAATATCGACAGGCCAGGGTTTTAACACGCCTCGAATGCGTTAAATAAACCACAAGCCTGGTCATGGAAGAAGAAAACCGTTCTAGATGCATTAGCTGAATGCCTTGGAGATACCGCCTGACTTATTTACCAATCAGCCAGAGCTATATCACGGCTCCGCCCGTACTTTTGGGATGGTATGAAATGGACAGAAGTTGTGGGCAGTTGGGCGGAGACTGTAAATCAACTGCCAATAGCAGCCTGATCACATGGGCCTGGTGAGACCATCGAGAGAACACTCTGGTCGAGGGATGCAGCCTGTCAGATATGCTGACAGTTCTGATGCTCTTGCCATGGGTGTGCGTGAAGAACATCGACAGCGTTGAGATCCTGCTCTTGCTCTTTGAGCGACCCACTTCCAGACAGTGAATGAGCAACTCCGCGTTGCACCACAAATTATCAACTCGCGGGGCAGTCACATTGCTGCTCGAGCACACAAGCGCAAGTGAAGAAATTTCAACAGAGTGAACGGGCACAGGTCTATATCCGCATGACCAAGTTCTTTCTTGGTCTCAATCAATGCAGCCCCTGAAAATCGACAAACCAAGAGCTGACGATCAGCTGGTAGGTTCAAAACACCGAAATCCGTAATCACAATCGATTCTAAAGTTTAACAATATCTAGCTTTTTAACACCTTAAGTCTTCTGTTCTTGAGACTGTAAGCTTGAGATCAAGGTTCAAGACACGGAGCAAGATTTTGTCGGAAGCATTGTATCAAGAGCAGACTTACCTTTGACGAAAAATATCCCAAGCTTGCTGTTTGACCGGCCTTGTTCCCAAGACAAAAAAGTCCAAGATAGAAGAAGCCCTGCCCAGTCTAACACTAAGATAGCCAGCTGGCAACACAAACTCCGACTTACAGTCTCAACCGCTTCCTCGCAATATCACCAACATTGCTCGCGTGACCGCGATCCCAAACTCAAACGCCTACTTACGACAGCTACCAAACACCTACCCAGTCACCCGCTCGCAACATGGGTTGCACCCGCATCTTCTACATTCCCTACCGCTGCTCAAGCTGCTACGTAAACCTGGGCCCCGACCCCCAGCCAGACTACAACTGGGGTGACAGCCCCGAAGCGCTGGCCTACCCCTTCCAGCCGTATATTCCGTGCTACAAGCGAAGCCGTGAAGACTCCTGCGGTTGTTCCTTTGGATACCAAGGCCCTGAGGCTGTATCGAGTGTTGAGGTGAGGTCGGAGAACCGGCGGCGGTGTGAGGATTGCCAGAGGAAGGTTCCGACTCTGACCCTGGAAGAAGGGAGACACGGAAGGGTGGTGGGGGGAAGTAATAGGAGATTGGGGAAGGGGAGTGGGCCATTAGTGGGGAGGGATCCTGTTGATGGGAAGGGGTTTTGGGATGTAACTGCGGATGCGGAAAGGAAGGGGGAGGGGGGCAAGGGTGGTGGTCAGGTTGGATATGGGGTTGGGAGGGTGAGGCTTCCGGGTGTTGAGGGGCTTCAGAGAATTGGGAGGTTGCCGCGGGTGTCCTATGAAGAAACATGCGAGGGGGCGATATCGAAGCCTTTGGTAAAGAGGGATAATGGTGCACAAAGAGGCGTTTAAGCGTGCTTGAGAGCTATAGGATAGAAAGGATACTTGTATCACTTAGTCTAACTGAGCTCGGATGACGTTCATAAAGAGCTTGGGCTCTATCGTACCAACTGCTCGGACCATGTCGCTCATGCTGTCATATTTTACCATCTCCAAGTCGAAATCTGTCTTTGCCCAGCTCAGATGATGCATAGAAATTGTCATTTTTCGCCAAAGATAACTCAGCATAGAGTTGATCACACCATCTCAAGCCCTAACAAACCACCAGTTAAGAGCCTAAGACTTTGATTCGGCTATCGAAGGCTAGTTTCCATACAGATCCACAAAATCCAGAAAGGATCAACACTTCCTCCACTTTTGCTTCCTCCTTCCTGGGTTGGTCCCATGATTGCCATGATTTTTTGCTCCTTTTATTGACGCAGAGGCATGAATTCCCGGCGAAAATGAACCCTAATTATCTGAAGGAGGAGTCGCGGGTGGGGTATCAGGGTCTGGAGGCGGGCGAGGGAGGCGGAGGCGGGATGTTGGGCATGGTGACGGTGACGATAACTATGGTGGTTGTGGTGAGAGAGAGATATTTTCTGAGGAAGAAGAGCCTGTGTAAGAGATATGAGTTGGTAATGGTCATTATGCTGGGGAAGAAAGGCGTGATCACACTTACACACTGTGATATAGTAGACTGTGGTTGGAGATGTGCTTGTTGGTAATATTGAGCAAGAGAAAGAGGCCGCTAGCCGCGAGGTATCAGTGTGCTTATAAATAGAAAGCCTGTTGTTGAGGCAGATAATCTGATCATGCTGGCGGTTACGAAGATGGTGATGGATGCCACCGTCTTTGGAGATGACTGAATAGGAAGAAAGAACAAGAAGGGTGTTCTAGGGAGTGACGATGGCTTTGCTGTTGGTATTTGGGTCATGGTGGCTCTAAGATTTCGTCTCATCTGAATATTCCCCACTGTATTGTCCCCTTGCCCCCCACTCTCAGCAGGTTCAGTTATCTGGTTCGTATAGACATTACTGATAGACCAGGGGCACTTCTTCAGATAAGGCAGTTAGATATTCGTCTGCGTTAGATGTGCTTGAGCGGCTTTGGGATATGGGGAGTATGTGTACGTCTTGAGCATCACATCTTCCTCCTTCCTTCTCTGCACGGCACTGCGAATATTCCCCTGTGACCTTCGATAACAGTCAGACCTTTCTTTACAGCAAGTCAGCCGCTAGCAAAAATGTGGCCCAAATTTCTGGGCACTTAGATCATCTACAACAACCTGACATAGTAATGCTACGGCAATTGCAAAACCGAACTTTGCTGCTCTTTGTGTTGGGATCTTCTCTTACTAGGTAGGTACCTGGGTATGGTTGACTGTGCCTTTACATGGTATACTCCATACTGCAGCATAGCTCTCTTGGTGAATATCTACTGATATAGCTAAGGATGAGAGTCTACATAAATATTGTATACTTGGATGTTAGTAGGCAGGGACCAGGTAACCTCAGTTCACTGAGGAGGGGCACAGCATAGGCATGGCCGGACTGTAAGGCTAATTGCGGCTAAACTGGATAGCATCTCCCTAAGATTGGAAGTGCATTTTCCAACGCGATTTCCTTCACAAACGTCACTTTCCGGAACTACCTAGCTCGATACCATGTGGCTCTGCCGTGAAGCGGTGTCCCCCGAAAACCTCACAGCAGCCTGGTATCCCGGGCCTACCTTTCGAGATACCTGGAGCATCATCTCCTCGTACATTATAACGCTTGTTATCTGCGTGTGGACTTCCGTGCATCTGAACATCGATGATCTCTCTTCGAACAAGACGTCAAAGCGGTGGGATCCTTGTGGGTGGCTCAGAGGGAAGCAATGGCGACAGCTTGGGTGGATGTTCTGCGCTTTACTTGCCCCAGAAATTGTAAGTTACCTACCTAGTTTCCCGTCTTTGTGTTACTCCTCATGAGATTACTTGAGCTGATCATTTCACCTTTGAGGTTGCATTTACTGCATGGCAACAATGAACTCTTGCAAGAAGAACCGCTTTTGGAGTTAACAGGGCCCTTGAATTTTATTACTCGGATAACCCCAACACTCTCCAGACCCCTGAAAAGCCACACGAGGTAGGTGATATTGAGATACAGGTGGTGAAGCCAGAGTCTGGAAATGAACGTCAGCACAACCGCTCCACCGACAACGTCTCAAGATTTGGGGTAGAAGAAAGGACATCACCAACGGAAGTTATAGAAGTTACACATTCCAGTATGGACAAGAACCCCCAGAAATACCAGCCATCAACGTCTCATGCCCGACAAGACTCTCCAGTGAAGCCACTCAAATGGACCACAACTCATGGATTCTTTCCCAATATGGGTGGAATTGTCTCCGATACTCAGAGCCTACCGGAGGAAGAACAGTTTCTGCCCAGAGATGCCAAGCGATTATGTTTAGGATGACTAGGACTCAACCTGTTGGCAAGAACAACACCGGAGTTCTTCCCCTCTCTCAAAGTGGAAGACATATATGACAAAAGTAAGGCGAATTCTGTGGCCAAAGCTATTGTTTGCATACAAGCGGTATGGTTCGTTGTTCAATGCATCTAACGCCTTACCGACGGAGTTTCCATCAGCGTCTTGGAGCTCAACACCTTCTGCCATGCTATTTTTGCACTAATACCATATTGCTTCTGGTGGAACAAGCCCTACGATGTTGGGCAGCCATTTGTGATTGACGCCCGTAATGACAGAGCCAGAGGGCTATGTGCGAGTATGTTCATGACGGCTATTGCCATGAAAGGCATTGATTCACTCTACTATGGGGAGCGAGACTGTTCCAAGTATAGTCCAGAAAGGTAACCCTGCCTGCTGAAAGCCCTTTTGCCTCATATCCCTATCCACGCAGTTCTAAAAATAAGAGAGCTGTAGCTAACTTTGCATTGATCGATAATAGATGGCATGATATCACGGTCAAACTTGGCAGCGAACCAAATCGGCGGATTAATGACCAGACAAGCGGCCCCCTTCCGTCTTATAAAAGAGAGTAAAATTGTCACAGATTGGCAGAAAGCTTCCTAAGCAGCAATCCTTCCACCTTCGTTGACGACTTCAACGTGGGAGGTTTCCGGAGACCTGGGCGCGATTTAGTATATTTCCGAAATCCGAATCGCCCAGTCATACTCGTCACATTATCCTCAGCGCACAATTCAACATACGTTTTGAACTCGGAAGGCCTCCAGGCTTTCTTAACTTTGATGCTTTCCGGCTCCTATACTCCGGTCTCCATTTCCTAGCGTAGAATATCCCGCTACCTATGGACACTCAACAGTGGATTTGGCGGGTGACAGCAATTACTATCGAAGCTTGGGTTCCTCTGAACTTTCTTGGCCTACTGATATTGAAGGCGCTGAGCAAAATTGCATGGGCATTTCGATTTGGGTAAGTAATGGATCACCTAATACGAGAAATGTTCGAGATAAGACTTTAGTTATCGACGGGTTACTGACAATCTATTTGTATGTTGCAGAAACTATATACGCGCGAATAAGTTATATCGTTTACTAGACAACGTGGTATTGGCACCCTTCCTCCTGGTATATGTTGTTGCGAGACTAGGGTTGATAGTCGACTGTTTTCTTTCTCTGCCTTACTCCCCCGACTCTGCTATTCAGCAGCCAGTATGGTCACAATATTTCCCCCATTTTGGATGAAAAGTGTTTATCTACATACTCCATGATTCTAGGTGTTGAGATGACCTTCGATAGCAAAATAACAACACAATGAAGCATGATCATAAAGTTGAGTGTCTGATGTTAACATGGACAAAAAACACTTCATTGCTTACTACTGGAATCGAACCAATGATCTTTCCATTGAGCAGAGCTACAAGAGTCATACAAGTGGAACGCGTTACCACTGCGCCAAGCAGGCCTTTTTATTAGCTGGTATGAGGTTATTTCTACAGTGGCGTTATTGGGTTTAAGAGACGAGTGGGCTCGGTGGGCTCAAATGCGGGCTCTAAGTTTTGGCTTGAGTTATGCTTCATTTTGACATAAAGGTTGTTGAGAACTAAAACCCTCTCATTGATGGCCCTATTTTCTGGTCGTTATTCTTCAACCCATGGTTCACACAGCAAAAATTCACGGCTGTGTGTTTGTGGGGATTTGTCTGACACACTCGTCTCTTTGATAGTGTAAAAGCCGTCCTTGCACGCCTTGTCATTCTGCGTGGAATCGCAGTCTTCCAGTCAGATACACTTGTACATGTGACCGTTGCTGTAACGGATGATGTGTCAGCCGCACATCTCTAACCAGCAAGAATATTGTGGCAAGAGGTTCTGAGGGAAGGAATACTTTGAGAAGTGGAAATGCTTCTATGTGCGGGTGAAATATGAACCGATGCTGCTCCTCGAGGCGCTTTGGACTCTTATAGACAATTTTGTGTTTCAGCATGTGGTAGTTGATGTGTTGTCATGATTGAAAGAGCCAATAGAGGAAGAGAAAGGGTGTCCTTGTAGGTTGTACACCAAATAACATAGTACTTGCCACGTGAGTAAATGTATCATTGATGCTCTGAAAGCTAGCCACCCTTTAACGGCATCATTGAGCCCCATTGCACCAGAACTCTGTGCCAGAACTTGGGGATTGAGCGAGGTGCTGTGTTTGGTGGTGAGATACATCTCCTCGATTACCCCCCGTCATACCCCACTGACGCCCTGTGCGGCGTCTCTCTTCCAAGATGCCAGTTGCTGGCAGGTTTTATCAATGTGAGTAACGTAGAAGTCGCGTAGAGAGCCAGGCATGGAAGGCCAGGTGGTGGCGAGGGTATGGCTGGGGACTCGATTATGAACGTGGTACTCGCGGCTGTTCCATTCGCCATGGTACAAGAAAGTGGGGATCTCGAACCCAAGGGGCGCGTCCCTTGCCTTATCGTGGAGGAACTGGAAGGTAGTGTGCTCCCTGGTTGCCTGTGAAGCTTTGACGTCGTGGACTTTGATGAAGGCGTCACCGGCACGCCAAACAGCAGATTCATCACCTGCCGCGTAGACTCGGAGGATGCCAGTTGAGCCCGCTGGATGATCTTTGGACTCAGGAAGAGGTTGCGGGGCATCTGAAAGAATGAAGAACTCTCCTTTCTCATCAGCCCATGATAGTTGAGTTTGGGATGCAGATGGGGGGGCGGTGGAGGCGGAACAACCGCAGCTTTTGACCGATCAGCCACGAGTCGGTATTGATCTGCCTAATGCTGTCACTGACGTGTGATTCAGGGGTTGCAATTTTGCTGCCGATAAATATCGAGATTCTTTGAAATGCTGGTTTGGGTATCGATCGCGAGGTGAGTAATACTCGGTAAAGTCGAATGCTGTGCACAGAAAAGTGCGTTCCAACTGGACAGTTATCCCTTGCAAAAGCAAAAGCAACATGTACAAGAATTTCGATTGCAGCCCGGCTGTATTGGGTTTAATGGACCTCATCAGTTGCAGAGATCATGCAACCATGAGTGTGATGACAGAGGACACAGGAAGAATAAACAGTTGGACTCACGGCGCTGATGTTCCAAGCTATGCTATAGCCAAGTCCAACACCGCCGCCACAAGCCTCAGCGCTAGTTAGTGAGTGAACCACTCTGTCGGAACGCTCTGCCAACATCTATTGGTACTAGAAGCACCCTAACATGCCCTCAGTGCATTTTCGGTCACAATAAAAGAGGGCCACTGGTAGTGGTAATTGGACGGAGCTCACGGGACCACACCACTAACCCTTGAAAGTTCCATGGTGCCTGAGCTGAAGATGCGCCCAGATTTCCACCCAGGTAACGCTGAAATACAAGAGAGATTCTTTGTGCATACATACCGTGCACAGAAAAAGACGTAACACAACTGAAATGACGGAGAGAGGGCTCTCAGAACGTCCGTCAGATACGCCCTGAAGATATCTTACTTCGTTGATAGGCCTTGAAAGAGAATAAATACATGGCTCTAATGGTCTGATAGGCCTACTAATTATCCTTCAAACCTACTAACCAGTTTTTACGCATTGAGTAGTGAAGCAGTCCCTATTTCCTGCCCGAATATACTATAATAGTAACATCGCTGGGTAACGAAGCTCATTGGAACACGTGGTGGCTAAGCCATTGACACTGGACAAGACCGCAGGTAAAAAAAACAGGGGAATACATTGCCTCGAAGCTACGTACCTAGTTTTCCAAAAACAGTGTATACTCGTCATCCAATCTGCAAGTGGCTCAGCTGAAAAAATGACATGCCACATACCAAAGTTATCACAACCTGGAGGCTTTCCTTCGTGCCCTCTCACCCCCATGCTCGTTACTAAGTCGAATGCCCCAGTCCAACCAAACTGCGGCTAACTACGCTAAATATTTGTCAGAGAAGTTAGCAATGGCAGTTTCCTACACCATGAACAGGAGGACATGATGAGCACACTTGCATAAAATGACGCTTCAGACGGCAATAGGGAGTTCCTTGTCACAACCAGCACAGTTATGTGCCTTTGTAAAATGGACTTGCTCCACGGGCACCTTGATATTCTGAAGGGGCACACCCCCCATTCTATAGGGGCACCCTCATATATAGCTCTCGTCTAAGTGGCCAGGATTATCAAGCAAAATCCGCACCTAAGTCCACAGTGCACTCCCAACACCACCGCCTGCAACGACGGTTACACTTAGCCATCTCAAACTACATAACGTTACAAATCACAGTAGAATAAGAATCTCATAATTTTTAAACAGTCAATTGAAGCTATTCTATACGCCATTTTTCCACCACTGTGCTTCAAAGACATGACCTCTCACACTGCACTTGCAAGCTGAAAAGCTCAAATCTGAGCTCAATTCCAAACCAAGACAGGATCGTTTGCTCAGGGCCAAAGGCCTTGTAACCGCATTTTCTGAGCTCTTTGCTTGCCCCGCGAATTCAATCCTTGCCTCTGGCTCTGGCAGTAGGCCTGGTGACCCTCCATAATCGAGTCCTTTTAAGATTGACCTGAACGGTGACCGAACTGGCCGCCATAGTAATTTGGCCGGCGGTTTGTTCCTGAATAGTATTCTGAACACCTTACTCCGAGCTCAAGGCAACCTGACGGCTCGGCTTCTTGGTCTTCTACTGTGAGGCCGTCACTGGAGTCCGCTTCTTCTTCGGAAAGCCTGCGCCGTATATTCCCGGTGAGCCGGCGAGGCGCGTTCCCATGAACCGGAGGGGGGCCGATCTTTTTCTTACGAGGGGTTTTCTTGCGGAGGATCTTCTTCCGAGTGTTCTTCGGAGTACTTTGGCTGCCGGTGACGCTATTCTGATGGGGCCGAATGGGAAATCGGGCGGCAAAGTCAGGGCCCAGACTTGCTGTTCGGGAGCACTGGAAGTGTCTTCGGCTGTCGCATTTTCTTCATTTTCACTGCCAGAAAAGCCGTCGAAATCCGTATCATGGACGTCATCGGTGTTCTGGAAGGGATCTCCATCGGGTTCGGGCGAGAGATCTCTCTCCCAATACCGCTGCAAATAACCCTCCGGAAGCGCCATCGCGACACTAAAAAGTCAATCAGATTAATGAACAGAAGCAGATGAACCAAATGAGCTTACTGCCATGATGATAGCTTGCGTGATTCGATTGCGCTGATGGTTGGAAGTGGCGTTAATTTTCGTGGTTGTTGGCCAAGTGGATGGGCAAGACGCACTGGCAACGAAGATCGCCAAGTTCAACGACGAGCTCGAGCACTGCAGGTGGGCCAATATGGCTCGTGGGAACTTCAGGAGAAATCTTTTAATGCCATTTTCAATTGAGATTTATTGCAATAACCCTAATCCATATTATAGGGTGCCCCTTTAGAATATCAAGGTGCCCGTGGAGCAAGTCCCTTGTAAAAATGTTAACCGCACGAGCAGTTGACGCTATTGACCAGCTCGGGAGCGACGTAGACGGCCATGGTAGCTGAATAGTGCTGTTGGACCACGAGTCAGTCCAATTCTCCGTGACTAGAGCGGCAGTGGGCTTCTACTGTGTACCTTAGTTTTTGTGTGTTCAACTGAAGATGTCAAAGTAATGTCGATTAAAAGAGAAAGAGTTTGAGAGGCTTAGACCAAAGAGATACTCAAGGTCCCTCCTTTCTAGATCTCAGCGTCAAACACACATTTGCCCTGGCATGACAGCAGCGATTTGATATGAAGCGGTGCCGACCGTCTGAGTGGCGTCTAAGTTGAACTTTGCGAAATTATGCTGGCAGGTGCTGATGATCCTGGCCATATCAACATTTTAGCCTAACCATGGTAGGAAGCAGGAACGTGGAGGGCACTGGTGTCTCTAACTCACTTCAGCTCTCAGCACCCGCTCAGGTACAGCAGAGCCACCAGAGATGTTACCGACAGCTTTCACAATCTTGGCAATTACGCATGACGAGTCAACATTGTGTTCGTGAGTTTCCGTCTATGAGCAGGTCCTATTCGATAGATCACAGGTAAAGCACATTCTTGAGTAAGGTATGGCCTGGGATAATTTATATGTATTTCCTCCAATAAACATAAAGTCTGACCACATGGGAGCTTGTTAGTCCTTGACAGCAAAGATCTTATAGGAGCCTGAAGCTAGTGTTAGCTAGTGGTTCGCTCGTCTTCTGTATTTCGGGAGGCACCAACTTACCAACAAACTCATTGAGATCTGTCTTCTCTCCATCATCACCACGGGCAGTGGTAGAAGAGCAAGACGATGTCACCTTGGCATCATCGCCACCACAGCAAGCAGGAACAGCAACCACAGGTCCACAACACTCTCCAGACTTCTTGGTCCCGTCCTCATTGGTGTCTAAATAGACGTTCAAGTCAGACTTCGTATCAGTTATGACGGCCTTCTTGAACCCCGCATCGTTGAACCACTTCTCATAGTCTGCGACAATGGCAGCACCTGCAATACAACCGACGTACATCGCGATATTCTTTCTCAACTTGTCAGGCAGGGGCTTCTTAGCAAGAATGTCCGACACGGCAACCCTCCCACTGGGCTTCAGCAAGCGGTACATCTCTTTGAAGACGAGATGCTTTTCTTCATAGGGGACTAGGTTGATGACACAGTTTGAGATGATGAGATCAGCTGTTTGATCAGGTAGAGGGACAGAAGTGATGTTGCCTTTGATGAAGGTGACGTTGGACACTGAACTGCCGCGGGAGGCTTTGATCTTTTCTGCGCGGGCGAGCATTTCCTATGGCCTCTGTGAGAATATGCCAAGTCTTGAAATGGAATATGGTAACCAACATCGTTGATGTCTACTCCAATAGCCTTTCCACTTGAACCAATCTTAGTCGAGGCGAGGAAGATGTCAAAGCCAGCACCGCTGCCCAGATCGATCACCGTCTCACCCTATATGCAAGAAACAGGTAGTGTTATGTTAACCCACTGCGTACCTGTAGTTTCTCCTGAAGCAAGTGTAGGGTAAGTACTGGAAGGACGTACCTCTTTGAGGCTGGTGATAGCAAGCGGGTTGCCACAGCTGAGACCCATGTTGGCGTCTTCAGGAATGTTGGATAGCTCTTCTTCGGTGTATCCGAAGGACTTGGCCACGCTCTGTCCGTACTTTGGGGCCGTGGTGCGAGAGGCGGTGCTGTAGTGTTCACGAACCTGCTCGTAGATTTGCTCGGTGGGCTCCATGGTTGAGGAATGAAGTCAACGATATGTCATAAAAAGGTGAGATGAATGGCAGTTGCAAGCAGAGGTCAGATTGGGTCTCAGGAGGTTGTTTGGGAAAGATCACAAGACGAAAAACGGAGTTCTATGAGGGAGTATTTATGTACTTTGAAATGTAATCTCGAGTTCATCTGGTTTTTGGAAGCTGCACTCATCAGTGGGTATTCTGCTGTGTGTTTGGGGGTGTCGAGCGGTATGTCATTGAATCTCGACCAGATCCGGTTAGCCCACAACCCCACCCTTTAATGTGCTAACCGAGAGTGGAATAAAAACAGGCTGTCATCGGACTTTTGCCCAAAACTCTCCACTTTCACCACTTCCCATTCACTTCATCCCGGGAACTTCGGAGCCCAACGGGCATTTCATGTTTTCCAGCTAAAGAAGAAAATGCCAGCCCAAGCCGTCTTTCGAGACAGTATCACCAAATTCTCGGCCAAACCTCCAGGTCACGACGCTGCACGCCAACGAGAGAACCAGCGACGTCATCGTGCCAGAGTGAAGGAGCGTATCTGTGATCTGGAGGCGGCATTGGCCAGCACCCAAAGCAAACTTGATGATGCCCTGAAGCAAATCGAAGAGCTCAATGCCGAAATCTGTCGACTGTGGGCCCTCTCACCGTCCGCTCACAAGCCCAGTGGAAGTACACCTCGGATGGACGCCCGTCACGTTGTCGCCGATTTACCAGTCATTGAAGAGAGCATCGAGACTGCAATGGACAGCACTACAACACCGACATCGGCCATTCTTAACGTTTCGCATAGCCCTCACGTAGAGCCCGGCCTCTCTTATGAAATAACTGCCAGTCTCCAGTCCACCACCGGCATCGAAGACTCCAATAGCGACTGTCCTTCTCTTCCACCACCACGTCCAGGCGAATCAACCATCGCCTGTCGTGACGCCTATACCATAATCAAGGACCGAAACCCGCCTGATCTGGACTCGGAGATAATGAACCAATGGCTAAAGCCCGGATTTCGGCGGGCCATTATTCCAGGATCTGGGTGTCGAGTTGAGACACATGTCTTATTTGCATTCATCGACCACATCACATCGACCTGATACGCTGTGCACGACAAAATAAACACTGCTGTACAGTGAAGTGTTGTACCTCGGCGCTTTTTTTGCCAGGGAGCCTGTATGGTGTCTTGTACGATTTGTTCGATATTTCGAAACCCCTATGGACTCCCTATGTTTTGATGCTCGCCAACTATCTTATAAGGCATAAGAACCACCTTGAGAGGATAGCTTAATTCTGTCATATCTGTTTCTTTGTTCACAATGTGCTTGAAAAGACGTCCAAGAGTACTACGATGTCAGATCGAGCAAATATGCACAACAATCACATGCCCGCCTGCAATTGGCCAACACTCAGGACCACCTGTGGCGGGGACTCGAGCTTATCCCGGTATCAACCTGTAAGATTTAGCTCGCGTGATCTCCCCGGTTGCAACACACGAAGCTCACCCAAATGACACACCTCAACCCGCTAGGTCACGTCTCCCTCGGGGTGCGTGACTACACCATTTCCCGGGCCTTTTATACAGCGATTTTAGCACCTCTCAACCTCAGACTCGTGTACGACAGCGGACCTCTTTCCGACCCCTCCGCCGGAAAAGTCCGGACACTTGGTTACGGCCCGGATGAGGACCATGAACTTCTCAATATCTTTGAGTACCAAGACGCCACGTCTCCGGGACCAGGCTTCCATCTTGCCTTCAATGCGCCGTCGAGACAGGCGGTGATCGACTTTCACACAAAGGCAATCGAGCTTGGGGGCACGGATAACGGGGCACCTGGGATAAGGGAGCATTATGGAAAGAATTATTTTGCTGCATTCGTTGTTGACCCCAACGGCTGGAAATTGGAAGCTGTTTGCAAGGTTCCCCCGGAGCAGGAGCAACAAGAGAGTTCTGAGACATGAGATGACATATCAGGGTGGAAACACGCAAGTAGCGTTGTGTATGGGGGTAATTTAATGGTAGCTTGGTTGGGTCGTTGGAAAGCTTGAGGGAATTTTAATCACATGCTTCTTTGTTACCTATCACGCAACCACCTTGACCGCGTTCAATCCGGCCCCACTGCTGCAGATTCAAGGGTGTCATTGAAAGTCTCTTATAAGCGACCGTTTATCCCGGAGCCCCGGTATACTATTGTTCGGTTGGTTGTGCCGATGTAGCCAGAGTCTGGGGAGAAGCGGGAGCACCCAATTGGGGCGCATATCGACCTTCCGTTGCCAGACTCAGGAAATCCACGATGCCACCCTCCAAGACTTTCACAACGGTCCGATTAAGCTTTCTACAATCAGCCATCAGAAACTCTATTACCACCTTGTCCCGGTTGTTGACTTATCACACATGGGATCTGGCAAATTGAAGCGGCTCTTGGGACTATCACATTGGGTATTCACGGATGGTAGCAAGCGTACAAAAACGTACGAAGAAACATCAATTGGTGGAAACTCGACTAATATTATGCTTTAGTTTGAGTAGGCTTATAGAGCACACGTTACCCGCGCTAATAACATCATGGCGGCCTCTCGTCTTGGATCTCGGAGGGCCGATTGGAATGTATCGAGCCGCAATCCAGCATCCACAGCAGCCCGGAATCATTACGTGCTAAAATACAGTCGGATCACGGCTCCGAGAAAGCAAAATCACGTTTGTCCATGAGGCGGAATAACCTTGTCAAGTCTATAAGAACAATGGCTGTTCGGCGCAGGTAACGAAACTCTTGTTCAGCAGGCAAGATCATTATCACCCGCTCGACCGTTTCACCCGCAAGCATGAAGGTCTCCTTTCTCCTCCTCGCCGCCACCACCGCGGTCCAAGCATCAAGCCTCATCCCTCGCCAGCGTGCGTCCCTCTGCGAGCTTTACGCCTACTGGTCCGGCAACGGCTACGAGCTACTCAATAACCTCTGGGGCAAGGACACTGCCAGCTCTGGCTCCCAGTGCACTTACCTCAACGGTGCCTCCAACAACGGGATCTCGTGGAGCACGACCTGGACCTGGCAGGGCGCCCCCGACAATGTCAAGAGCTATCCCTACTCCGGCCGGCAGTTTGCCAGGGGTAGGAAGATCAGCTCCATCAACCGGATGCCGACGAGTGTGACCTGGAGGTATGACAATGAGAATGTCAGGGCGAACGTGGCGTATGATGTCTTTACGGCTGCGGATCCGGAGCATCCTAATTATGGGGGGGATTATGAGTTGATGATTTGGTGAGTTCTTCCCTCTCGAACAGACCTTCAGAGGTATGGAGCTAATACTACGATGTAGGTTGGCAAGATACGGCAACGTCTACCCCATTGGAACCCGCGAGCGGACCGTCACCCTTGCCGGTAAGACTTGGGACCTCTGGGTAGGATGGAACGGGAACATGAGGGTGTACAGCTTCGTCGTGCCGTCAGGGACAGTCAAGAACTTCAGCGCCGACGTGAAGGAGTTCTTCCGGTACCTGGAGACCAACTATCAGTATCCGTCCAGCAGTCAGAATTTGATCGGTGAGTTTCTCCATCGTTATGGCAAATCATGTCATGGTTTTGCTGATATTCGCTTGCAGTTTATCAAGTCGGCACTGAGGCCTTTACTGGAGGCCCGGCGACCTTCACGGTCGATAACTTCTCTGCTGATCTGCAGTGATCTGATAGATGTCACGTTCACCAATGACGCTGAAGCCAAGATTAGTTGATTTCAATAGTCGGAAGAGGACTTGAAAAGAGATTCATCACCGACTTCTATCTTCATTTCCATCTTATTTCTGTCTGGGTGTGTAAATATTGTATATAGGGCAACATTCTGTTCCGTAAATACCTATCTTTGTGGCTTTATGGGTGCCTTGAATAGTAAGGTTATGTCTCTGAGAAATATATGTCCATTCAACAGCCGAGCCAATATGAAAGTAACATATTCACAAGGTAGAACTGTGTGCTATAATATCATAGGTACCCAGGGTGTAACCCCGTTTATACAAGCCTCTGTTGCGTTATCTATGCCTGCCGCAATTCGCGAGTTCAACAACTTGGCCATAATTGGCGTAAATCGCAGATGACCCTGTGAAGAAACACAAGCCATATACATCCAATCATAAACAGCAGTGGAATCAACAGGATTAGGATGATCTACGGGCATCCTTCATCACGCATATCTTGGGAGCATTGCTACATAGCAGACACTGTTAACTGCTGTATTTGCAAAGTCCTTTGTTAAATGAGTTACACATTCCTCCTCCATCCTAAAGACTACAAGTACCGCGTGCCCCATAATTTCACCAGGATATATGCTGGATCTGCCGCGTTACTAACAATACTGATAAAAGTTAGACCAGCTGGAACCAAGAACAACGAGGATCAATACCACACCCTCGACTTTTCCTGCTCTTCTTTGAGTGGTTCGCTAGTCGCTTATCAACATTGGTTGTGTTTCTGGGATGCAAGATGGTGCGATCTTACCTTTTGGACTTTTTGACCGTCATCTTGTCCGCGTGCTTTTTGGCCGCCATCTCGTCTGCATTCTCTGTCTCCTCGATCGGGCCTTAACAGCAGGAATCCTAGAATAATTCACAATCTTCCTCGCTGCTGCCATTTTCATAGCTGCTGCGGCTGTTGCCACGGTTTCTGGCATTGTTGTAGTCACAGTTGTCGCCACAGTTGTAGCCGTCACGATTGTTGTATGGGACGTGGACTCATTGGAGCCCGCAACGCAACCACACATCCAACTATCGGGACTTTTGTAAACGCTGGGGGCGAAATTCAACTCTTTGCAGTGTCTGCACAGACTTGAATGATGCCAGGTGGGCAGGCCGCGGAGGCAAGACCTATGAAAACGATAAGGCGGTGAAGACGCATCGTTTATTCCTGCATTAGGAGTCACGGCTGATAGTTTGGGGTGAGAGGGCTTGTTTGGTGTGTCAAGATGAAAACTGAGGTGGGTTAGTTGCATCTTGGTTTTTCAAGAGATGTAATACCTAACGGCTTGCTGTTTTTGGAGTGGCGTTCAACTGCCTTGTGGGGGTTGATGCTGTAGGAGGCTGTAAATTTTGGGGAGAATAAAGTTATGTGGCTGGAATACACGTGTGGAGGCTCATGAGACCGTTGTGAGAAGAGTAGCCACCATTCAGATCTGCACCACTCTGCCCATATCAAATCCAGCTGACAATCCTCCACCCCCAACGCGGTCATACCCCCTTTGATTGGTATACACCCTTTTCCCTTCCCCCTTCTCGCCATCGACCCAGAAGTGACAGTTAAAGTGTGTATGCCCAAACGCCCACAGTTTGACCCTGTCGCTCGTCCAGCACTTCTCTTGGCTCAAGTCTGTTCTAAATGCACTCGACACTGCCTCCCATCCTTCCACCAGTTCATGTCTGGCATGATTGGCTCTCCTATCCACTGTCGGGCTGTGATGTGTAAAGATCACCACCCTCCTTTTGCTGCCTACATCCGTGCCTTCCTGTTCGATGTCCTCCATTTGCTTATTCAGCCACTTTTTGTCCTCGTCGTGAACTCTGTTGTGATCCTCAACACTCCAGCCCCTGATCCTGTAGAAGTCATTCAACCTTCTCGTCACCACTTCTTTGTACTCATCTGCCACGAATGAGTGGAGTGTACACCCCAGGACAGTCACCTCTTCCCCTTCGTCGCCCTTTATATCGTACCTGGTTCGATCAAGCGGCACAAATTCGCCTAGCTTCTCCCCTTCCTTCCTCCTCTGCATCACCAAGACGGATAATTCTTCCAAAAACAGACTAACGGCCTCCCAGGACGAGGAATATGGCTCGTGGTTCCCTGGGACGTAAAACACAACTTTGAACTGCCGAAGTTGGGCGAGAAGGAACTGTCTCAGAGAGTCGCGGTGGGCTATGAGGCCAATATCGCCTAGCAATGCGAGATAGGGTGCGCGGGGTGTGATGTGGAAGGTGGTGTAGCCATATTCAGGATAACGGGTGGATGGTGAAATTTCCAGGTGTAGGTCCGATAGAATTTGGAACTTGGCCATTTTGATGTCAATGAATCGTTTGAGGGAAGGCGTTGAAGAAAAGTGTTGCGGTTGAAAGTCCCCTCTCAAGCGATAGCTGACCACACTGCCCCACACCGACACGACGCCAAGAGCGGTGTTGGTGTGAAAGTTTCGACATGTCAAATGACCAGTTCTCCATAAAGAGCTCATCGCCGCCAGAAATGAAGCCATCTAATAATTGGTTGTATACCGATACAAGTGGTAAACTTTAATGAGATGCAAATGATATGAAGCAGTCCTGTGTGGGCAGCTAGTCGAAAGACAGTCTCACGCTCATCTACTGGTGTTGTGTGAGGTGTAACGTGGTTTATAAGCGAAAGCGCCATATAAGCGAAAGCGCCACACTCCCTGCACCCACACTGCAAATACAAGAACAATTCCACCAAAACAGCTCAAAACAATTAAAATTACTTGGAATTATCTTCCTCAGACGTTTCTACAACTATCTGACATGTGCGCGCATTATGACCAGGCTCG